>CAJVGC010000589.1:45101303-45328134 GCA_910822075.1 Senecio squalidus | reverse complement strand
TCTCTTTACAAGATCTGGACAAATGTGATCCTATGGCGATAGTTTGTTCGGGAACTTAGGATTAATGACTAGCTTTTCCTCCGGATCGGGGACTTACCTCCGGCGAGTTATCAGACCTTTCGTAGAGGCACACCACTTCTCTTTTCGCCTCTTGGTACGAATCGTCGCTATACCGTGGGGGGTGGGGGAACTTCATCAACCCGTGAAAAGTGGGTACCCCGCTCCTAACTGATACAACCCTGGTCTCCTAGGATAATGTCGAAAGGGGCCGGTGCCTGGATTACCGCAAAATTCATCCATTCAGTCCTCATGCGTGGATACTCTCCTAACGTCAGAGGGAGAGTTATTTCTCCTAGGGGCCACATCATCTCGTTGTTAAACCCTTGAAGTGCTGATTCTGGCCTTCTTATCCGCACTTGGACCGACTTTCTAAGTTGTCGGAAAAAATGTTCATAAATGACTTCTGTGGAACTTCCCGTATCTATGTATACCCTAGGAACGATGGCGTTTCCCATCCGTCCTTCCACTATGATAGGGTCTACGGTGGGACAACATTCACTCCGGGGAGGGAATGCTATCTCTTGATTCATCCAAGCGGGGTCTGGCTCCTTCCTCTTTAAAGGCAACAAATCCTTGTTAATCATATTGATGGTCTGTGTCTTGGTTCCGGGAGACCGATCATCTTTCCCCCTCCGGTTATTCCTGTTTCCCTGAGGTACTCCCTTCTTAATATCTTTGATCAGGTGTGCAAGTTCTCCTGATTTGACTGCCTCTTCAATCCTTCTTTTTAGGTGGTAGCAATCATTAGTATTGTGTCCATGATCTAAGTGAAATTCACAGAATTTATCTGATAATTTCCTCTCCTTATTTTCCAACATTGGATGGGGAGCTGGGAAATTCTTTCCCACAGGCTCCGTTGACAAGATCTCACAGGGGGTCTTTGTAAGCGCGGTGAATACCTCCTTTCGTCGGTAATCAGTTCCGGAGGTAGCGGCTGTATGGGGATTTGAGTATGGACCCCGACTACGTTGCTCCGGTTGTTTCCCCTCACTTCTCTGTGGTCCCGGACCCTCCGGTCTGGCGTTATTCCCAGATTTCCAGTTTCTGTCCTCCCTGTATGTCTTGCTAGAACTCGTTTCTCGGCTAAGGTTAGCTGCTTCTTTTCCCCTGATAAAATCTCTTACCCTTGTCATCATCTCTTCCACGGTATCCGGGACTTTGTTATTCAGGGTTTCAATGAGCTGAGTATTCTTTATGGCATGCATAAATCCGGAAACTCTCATGTCTTCCGTAGCTCCTTTGATCTCTAAACTTTCCTTATTGAAACGTTCTACAAAGGCCCTAAGGCTCTCTTGTTCTTTCTGCTTGATGTTATGCATTTCTACTGATTTCCTCTCGCACCTCCGTTGCTGCATAAAGTTGTTTTTAAATTTATGTTGTAAATCCTCAAAGCCGTCCACACTTTCCGTGGGCAAGCTATCATACCAGAGTCGCGCTGATCCTAAAAGAGTTTGGACGAACATATGGCACCACACGGGCATAGACCACTGTTCCACTTCCGCAGCTCCGGAGAAGATACTCAGATGGTCGTCCGGATCTTGCGAACCATCATACATCTTGACGTTGGTAGACATCTTTATCCTCGGAGGGAATTTAAAGTTAGCTATACGCTTTGTGAATTTGGTACTTCTCGACCTTTGGTACGGCTTAGCCAGGTCATCTGCCTCAGGAACTGTTTGAGGGATGATGGGGGATGGTTGCCACAAGTAAGGGGGAACTCCCATATTTGGCTGAGGTCCATACAACGGTTGTCCGAACTGAGGAGGTTGAACAGGCTGGTATTGAAGAAACGGAGTTTGAGGGCGTGACGTGCCGAAGTTAAAAACTCCTGCCTCTGGTCGATTGCTTCCATTTGGAAGCTGGGCGTTAAGGAGGTTGACAAACGTCCCTGCTGGCCTATTGTCTGGCCCTGCCACCCTCGGCTCTCTTTCAGACACTCTTCTGGACCGCAACGTCCTGCTTTGGCCAGAGTGATCATTCCGAGTGGAGCTTTCCTCCTGCTCTATTTCTTCTGCATCTCCGTACGAGAGTTCGAGAGGATTTCCTCTCCTACGCTCCTACTGGGCATGTCTGTTCATCATAGCTCTTAGACTATTGAAGTTTTTGCTTACAAATTCCGGTGTGATCGGACTTGCTTGCTCGTTCACTCCTGGGGTAAATATCGGGGACGGCCCTGCGTCCTCAGCAGACTCTTGGGTAATGGACTGGACTACTCCTTCTTCTTGCTGATTTACGAGTACTTTTTCCATGTTTTCCCTCGATCTATCACTGATTAACAACAGCGTCCCACGGATGGCGTCAATGTTAAAGTAAATTTCCGAAGCTTAGGCCCTTCGTCTGGTGGCTGACGAAGGGTATAATAACGATATGCACTAACAATGGATCCAATAGATTTACTGTGGTATTAAATACTCGAATGATTGAAGAGTTAATGCGTAAAATGATATAAATGGTGTAATAAATGATCTTGTGAAAAACCTACCTATTACAAAGAGAATGATTCCTTATATATAATAAATATCCGGTCCTTGTCCGGAAGATAATAGGCCGAAGGACCGGATTATTCCTATCTGTCAGGCGGTCCATGTCCTGCAGTGATGTGACTCACTTTTCTCCATGCTTTTAAGTACACTGTCTCAGTCTTAGGCATTTATTGCAAGACGCGTGACGGCGCTTTGTCCCTCACGTGCTCTTGCATTAAATGGTGCCACCCACTCTGTCTTGTCTCTCATTAATGCCATACTTCTTTAGGTGTTTCCACTCCCTGACATAAACGGCGACGCATCTGTCCAATCACTGCCGTGGCGTAAGATCTTCAGGCCGTTGCTCCTTCAGTATTAGGACCTTCGGCGTATCGGATGAAGGACTTCATCACTCATGAGCAATAAACAGTCCCGTTGCTCCTTAAGTGCTAGGACCTTCGGTGCTCTGGATGAAGGGCATCGTCACTTGTGAGCAATAAGTAGTCCCGTTGCTCCTTAAGTGCTAGGACCTTCGGTGCTCTGGATGAGGGGCTTTATCCTTTGGGTAATAAATACCCTACCCCAACAATAATCAAATTAATGTGCTTGTAAATATTTTGAATATACATATTAAAGTTTGGCTGTAGTCATAAGACTTAATTTGTGGTTTTGGTTGTAAATTCCACTGTATGATTTGTTTTTTAAATTTGTGATTTTGGAATATTTAATAATAGATGCAAGCATTATGAAACAGTTATTAACATTACTTATTAGATAACAATTAAAGTATAAATACTAAAAATATAAAATAAATTCTGAAAAATTGAAACATGTCATTTTGACCACCTAAATGACCGTTAACTGCTAAAATCCAAAAACCTTCTGACGAAGTATTAAATCTTAGTCATTAGCCCGTTTACACTTTCGTTCCATTCTTAACCAGAAACTCAAATTGCATTTTTGAATGACGATGTCATTAAAATTCTATTCCTACGTGATGACATTATCATTACATTATCTAAGTTTTCTTCTTCCTTCCGTGTTTTTTGTGTTTCACTTTATTTATAAACGCGTCGGCTAACTCATAAATCTTGTTCTAATCAAGGAACTGTCTACATTATTTTTGAACAAATAGACCTATAGCATATACACGAGTTCAAATATCCGTTTTATAAGCCTCTGCAACTACTTTATATATTACTTTTTGTAGTAGTGACATATTTCACTGAATTCGTAAATAATATGTAAATTTAAACGGTTGAATTCCGACACATCGGACAAGTAGGATGAACCTTCAACCATGTATCTATGCAGCTCAAATGAAACAAGTGCCTACATTCCGGTAACAACCGAAGGATATCCGTAGGTTTATAATCCTCTAAACAAATAGAACAACCGGAGTCGTAACTATTGATATGTTGGACATCCTTCTGAATGTCACCCTCCGTAGGCATCACAATCTCTGAGTACATAAACGTGGGGAAAGTTGCAAGAATGTCATCTCGAAGACCTTGAGTGATACTTATGCAATGGTGGTCCGAATCGGTGGTGTACGGTGGTGGTGATGGAGGGTGCATTTTCCATTTGCAGATATACGCGGTAAAATAGATGATGAATATCAAGATGATGCTGAAGAAGTAGAGCGCGAGGCCGTAGAAGAGGGGTCCTCCGATGATGCCGCTGATGTAAAATGGTTCGCCAGTGTTCGTTGTGTCATTCATATTCCTCGAGTAGGAAGATTGATGAAGACAGTCGTCTACTGTCGTTGTTGAGTGTTTAAGTTAGCTGATCAATTATAAAGATCATATATAATATAGCATATATAAATACAGTATATAATATGTATATCTGAATAATGAATCAACTAGCTAGTGAGAATATTAGCATGTTACCCAAGTTTATTAAATTAAGGATGTTCCATGAGTATTGTATGCGGTTTCGGCTTTTATTTTATTGAATTAAGATTATCTTTATATCAAAGAAATCGTTTCTTTGGCTTTTATCACATGGGAAAGAACCCAATTTAAAATGGTCAACTTTGTTAAATGATCTATCAAGTGTTTAGGACTCAGTTTGGTTACGGGTGAGAAATCTAAGTTTGAGTGGTTTGTTATGTATGTTCTTGAGTTTTTTCTAGAAATAAAGAAAAAAAGAGAAAAGATTTTAAATCAAGTTGTCTTCTCGAATTTCTTTTAAAGATGTAACTAAAAAGAAAGGAAAGGAAATGATAATCTAATAGAATTTGGTTTAAAATTTTCTATTCATATTTGGATGATTTGGAAAGAAATAAAATATATTTTTTTTCTTCTATCCCCTTCTCTTCCATTCTTTTCTTTTCTTTAAAAATCAACTCGAGAACACAACGTTAGTGTAAACCGTGTATTTTTTTGCTTGGAATTGTTGGATCTTTTACACTACTGTATCGAGTAAACTTGATAAACCCAACTATTCAATGTTTTTGAGTTTCGAGTGTTTTAATCATAAGCGGATAAGACTTAATACCGTGTTGTTTATTGTGAATCAAAATGTTTTATGGTCCAGATGTGGCGTTTGGAGAAAGGTAGTTCGTCTCAAGTGTACCCATTTGGTGTGGTGGCCGGTTAACTTATTACTTGGCTTCTTCTCTAGTTTATTAGCAACTTATATCCTCTATTACAGTATATAATAGGAGTACTGAAGTAGAAAAGTTTATTATCATAGACAACGTGTTTTAAAAGCATAAAAATATATGATATTATAATCTTTTAAGTACATTTTGCCCACCCAACTAGACACTTAACATTGCAAAAAACATATTCAACCCACCTAATCAAATAAAAACATATTTAATCAGTAACATGACGTTATGATCGGAGTAATCAACACTGTCAAAAAAAAAGTTGAAATAACTTTCAAATTTTTTCCTCTTATTTTCTTGGTTGCTAATTGAGTTTGAATGAATGAATTTAGAACAGATATAAATTTGAATAGAAAAATAAAAAAGAAAATAGGGTTTTGAACTTTTACTAATAATAGTTCACCATCTTATTGTTAACAAAAAAAACTTTTTAAGTATTTCCTTAAAACATGGGGCAACTAAATTGACATACAAATAATCGTCTACAAAGTCCAATCCCATTCCCTACTATTACCCTATTATCCTACTATTTCATATTTTTATTTTACAAATATTATAATATGTAATTTTAATTCAAATATGGATTTTCTTATTGACAGCCTATGAAATTTCTTTTAAAAAGTTATAATATGCAAAATTTAGTAGTATATTTAGTAGGGCCGGTAATTCGGGTCGTGTCTGGGTTGTTCGGTCGTGTTTTTGTTGACCCAAATAATTTTGTGTCAGTTTTGTGTCAACCCATTTTCGACCCAACTTAATTTCGTGTCGGGTTCGGTTCGAGTTGTTTATATTCGTGTTAGGTTCGAGTCGTGTTTCGGGTCAACTCATTTTACCGACACAAAAGTTTTAGTTACTATTTCTTGGCATTTTAAACCACAGATTCTTGAAAAAAATATATATTACGAATTTTATTACAATAACAAAATGTCATTGTGAATACATAAATATTTTATTAATAGAGAAAATTACAAATATAATCATCTTACACATATGTATTTTAAAAATAATCCTATGATTCTTGAAAAACATTTGAGCCACCTTTTTCGTCGCGAAAAACGTGTCTCATAAAAAGACTCAAGAATGTGAAGGAAGAATGTGACACAATTTAAACCTCTTGCATAGGCGCGAGAATGTGACGTGACAACAAATCTATTCCCGCGACGAGAAAAGTGGCGCGAGAACTTTCACGAATTTGGTGATTAGTTTTGAAATATGTATGTGTTGGATAATTATTTTTTAATTTTCTCTAATTATTATCCTATATAGACAAATTTAAAAAGTTTACATTTGTGAATTAAAAATAAACGATTCATTATTAAAAATATATATAAGTGATATATGTTTATACTTTCACCATTAGTTTTATAAATTAGATTTATCTAGCATGTATCATATTTGTAATTTTAAACTTTATTTTCGGTGGAAATGAAAAAGTTGTTGGAGGAAAGTTTAAATTTTTCTTACCTTTTTTTTATATTTAGTTATATTCAAATTTTACAGTTACTTTTTAGGAAACCCTTATGCCACACTTTTTCTTTTAATCTTCCTATAAACATCACATACTCCCATGTTGTAGTAACCATATGTCGAACCGCACATGTCTTTACCTTGAACACATACTCGGTCTTCAACCTACCCTCGTCAGGGTCCTTTACACCATCAGTATTCCCGTGTTCACCTTGATCCCTTCCATGCACTTCACCCATCTCTGCAGACCTTTAACAAAACTCCTCGCGTTCGCAATATTCGGTCTAGCACATACCATCAAGTACCCTACAACATACGCATGTGGAACCTTACACATTTTTTCCACATCCCAGTCATTCCCTAGGAAAACCTTCAATGAAACCTTGAAGCGTGCTCCCAATGGCATAAACACCGAACCGCCATTCCTCATTCTGTAATAACCCATAATACCTTGCACATACCTCGACTGAGACACCCTCAGGGTTCGGATACCCTTCTTCTTGACAATCACCATACCAAAAACCTTGTTTACGAGACCCTCCATGTCGAAAACCTTCTCGATCATACCCTTGGCATCCTTGACTTCAGCCCTGCTATTCCAAGCAATTAGCTTATTACATGTGTGATCCCCTGATGCTATCCTTTGATACCTAAACCACATCGTTTAGAAGTTATCCCTAAATTTTGTAACCGATGATCCTCACCTTTCCCCTACTCCGTTGATATACCTCAGATTCGTGATGACCTCCGATTAACTCACCTTGATTGCTCGATGATTCCACCTCAAACTCGACAAGTTTCCCAGAATTTGTAGCACCAGCCTCCACACAGCCGTCCAAAGAGTATACACAACTCTTTGCCCTTGTTCCTTACATAACCGTAATGGAACCCACATCTTGCATTACCACGGTGTATCCCTCTTTCTCCAATGTACCCAAAGATACCAAGTCCCTCCTCACCACCAGAATGTAACCCACACCCTTGAGAACATAGCTTGAACCATCTTCCGTCAGTACTCTCGTTGCCAAAGAGTCAGTCATATACAATGACTTTAACCACACCGCACCTGCAGATATATCCTTTCGTTACTCCTCCTTGCAAATTCTATCCCTTTAGAAAACCCTAAAGACGATTAGCCAAGCACCCCAATCTCCTACTTGTTCCCAAGTTACAAAACCCGTAACTTACCATGCAAGAAAACCCGATTGAACTTGGAATACAAGAATCTTGTAACACCCGGTACCATTGCTTATCCTTCTTGAAATCGAAAAAATGCTCCCCAAGAACCACATTGTATCTTGATACGCAAGTAAACCTCGATTACCCAAGAACCCTAGCAACACCTTCCTTTCCTTCCTCTCTTGCAATCCTCGGATAGTAACCAAACACCTCCACGAACCTTGTGGAATACGTAAGCAATTTGGAACCCTAACTTGAAACCCAAGTTAGCTTGCAAAACGCTACTTTTTGTGGTACACGTTAGACCCCACAAACCCCTAGTACCTTCTTCTTGCTTGGCTCTCATGTAACGACCCCCACGAACTAAATCTTAGTTGTGGTTTAAGAAACAACCCCGCAAACACCTTCTTTCTTCGATAAACCAACTCGCAATAAATTGAGTCTACAACCCACGAGTTCAAAACCAAACTCGTATTCAACTCAAGTACACCGTTGCGGATTCTACCAACCACCAAAATCGCAAACTTGGATCTTCAAAACAACCCACGAAAAAAAAACCAAGCCGTGCAAAGAATCCAAGAACTTGCTGAATTTTCAGCCTTTTCCAATTTATGCAGCCAACTTTGACAACTTATATCTTTTTCTACACAACTCTGATCGAAAAATCCTTCAGTCAGATTTTAGATATATGTGTTGGGAACCCACAAATTAAAGTTCGTGACGATCCAACGGTTAACGAACTCAGGATCGCATTTTTGCCACACTTGCGCAAGTCTGGCCGAAAGTTTCCGAAAATCTTGTAATTATTCACCTCGGAAGAACCACGAACCGTGGCTCTGATACCAGTTGTTTGAATATTTGACCTCGAAAACAAACCAAAGAAGAATCTATGCGGAATATAGGTGAGGGCCTCCCCCTATAGGAAAAGAAAACGGTACAGAAGTTTAATGCCTCCCCCTCACCCTTTATATAGGTGAGGGCCAATTTCCTAGTTTTCTAATCGATTAAGAATTCTAGTTTATTACGAATAAAGAAACCTAAATAAAATACTAATCCTAATAATAATTTAATACTTAGAATAATAAACCGACTCATATAACAAGCCAGGTAACACTAACAATCAGCCTTTTTATCGTCCTTTATTATGACATAATAAAGATTAATAAGTCCATAGTAAGAACAAAAAAAAATGATCTTATGAGTAATAAACCAACATCAAATAAACTTATTATCCAAAAATAAACTCAAACACCCTCTTAATTTTATTTATAAACTCAACCAAGTATATCACTCAATATATGTATATACATTTATAGATAATAACTAATATGAAGTTGACATCAAACTATCAATTTCTAAAAATTTCAACAACTATTTACGTGTACATATAACTATTGACATATACATACATATGCATTTATAAAATGTACGTGTGTATGTTTAACTTGCACGTATTAAATTCGTGATTAATCACAAAAGTCAAACGATCGCATTTCGACACATCGGACAAGTAGAATGAACCTTCAACCATGTATCTATACAACTCATATGAAACAAGTGACCACACTCCGGCAACAACCTAAGGAAATCCGTAGGTTTATAATCCGCTAAACAAATAGGACAACCCGAGTTGTGACTATTGATATGTCGGACAACTGTGTGAGTGTGACCTTCTGTTGGCATCACTATCTCAGAGTAAGGAAACGTTGGAAAAGTTGCTATAATATCGTCGCGAAGACCTTCAGTGATACTTATGCAATGGTGGTCAGCGTGTGTGGTGAACCGTGGTGATGGAGGGTGCATTTTCCATTTGCAGATGTATGCCGTGAAGTAGATGATGAATATCAAGAGAAGCGTGCAGAAGTAGAGCGCGAGGCCATAGAAGAGGGGTCCTCCGATGATGCCTCCGATGAAAAATGGTTCTCCGGTTTCCGTTGTGTCATTCATATTCCCTGTGAAGGAGAAAGGGAATTGTCAATATGGGTTGTTTATAAGTGAGGGTTTAAGTTTAGTTTATCGATTATAAAAGTATTTCTTTATCCAAAATAATAATTTTTGGTTGGAATAATTACACATCACCTATTGACTAATTTGGGCGGCTTAAACTTTTTTTTTTTCTCTTTATACGTTTTTTAAAGATAACCTTACGCTACATATTAGAAAGAAAGGGACGTCTAAATCCTAATATCGGTCACAATAGCATATACAACTCAAGAGCGATTGGCATCTGATGAAACGTATGTCACTAAAAATTCAATAACAAAAACATAAAGGGTACGTGAAGATTAGTGACTGAAAACTTGTTTTCCAAATATTTTTGAGTTTAAAAGGAGTTTTTCGTTCAAATGAAATAAAAACTATAAAAAAAAATCCACATAGTCTTTGACGTCGATGTATTCTAGTGACGATGTAAAGTGTGTCTACCTTTATTTAAAGTTGAGAGTTCAAATGTAGTTACGAATAACTATGTAGTTTATCAAATGAAATGTCTAACCAGAAATGGCCTTTGGAATAAGAAAATGTTTCTCAAGTTTCCTCATTTGGTGTCGTGGTGACAAATTACAGGTTGACCTCTCTATTTGATTGAAAGTCTCATGTTTAGTAAACTTATATTGTTAGGTGCTCTACTTATAAAACTAAAGTCAACTATCAAAGAACAACGACGTGGTTTAAAGAATAAAAAACATGATATTTTAATCAATTATGATACTTACTCCAAAAGGATGCTAAATTTCAGACGGAACAAAAAAGAGAAAATTGGATATAGTCCACTGATGGATATGCAATGAATGTAGCTAGTGTGGGTCGTGGGACTCGTTGGTACAACCACATGGCTGGTCTCAGACGGAGATGGAGTGGTTATGTTTTGATGGTTTTTCCCTTTCGCCTGGGCAGTCCAACCAGAGTAAGATGTTTAGTAGAAATGGCTGATAGAAAATTGATTTGCAACTCCATATCTCCGAAACGTCATTGTTGGAATACTTTGGAGAGCCAGAATTCCTACATGGGCAAACCTAAATAAACATGGTTTGTCCCCTACGTGAGCTCTCGGAGGAAGAGTTGGGCCACTGCATCATGAATTGCGCAAAAGTAAATCGATTATGGCATAAACCTCCCTAACTTTTTTTCTCTAATTGATATTTTTATGGGAAACTTTGGTATAAATGATCGAAGAAAAGTCTTAAAATCTTTTCACGGAGTTTGCTATATCTTGCTTTGGATGTGTTGGAAATGGAGAAATCGCATGGTCAATTCAAAGGCTATCACTTATTTAGTTGGGGAACATATGCAAAAAGAGTCAGATTTAGACTTTTTTTAAGACCTGGAATTCTTGGATTCTAGATCCTTGAATTCACCTGGTCGAAGTTTTGGTGTTGTAACTGTTGTCGTTTTTATTTGTATATATTTGGTTTTTGTGTTTTCGTCATCCCAATTTGGGTTTTCACATGCTAATAATACTTCGCTTTTCAAAAAATCAACTCAAAATAGTCGAGAGATCAAGACTCGCATTGATCACAAGACAGCTTCATAGCAACAATCATTCCAAGTTAGTATCAACATGATTGAAGACCACTACCACTTTCGGTATGGCCTACCGATAAAAAACCAGCTTTAGTTTTAATAAGGAAATCATAGTAGTATAAGATATCCCATCAAAAACAAAAATATTACAATAGAGGACCAAACCAGTCTATTAAAAATAAGTAAATGATCCATACAACTTAAGGTTTCGAACACATAGTAATAGTATAGAAAAAGAAAATCACAACTCACATTATTGTCTATTAGATAAACCAACATTAAAACCTGAATTATTGACTTATTGTTGAGCACATTGTACCCTTTGGGCACCACCAGGCATGTCTTCGTCTTCATCATAAGCTTCTTGAGCTTGTTGCTGCTGCTTCCTTCGCATCTCTTCTTCGATGTTGACATCATGAAGAGTCGTCTCTTCACATTCATCAAGCTCCATGTCTGTCATCGTCATTGTTGGCTTTGGTGGCAGCACTGCCTCTAACGCCTTGCACTGCTCCGGGGCTAACGATTCTGGGAATTCCACTGTGAAGTGGATGTACAGCTTCCCCCTCATGAATGGCCTCTGGTACATTGGCATTCCTTCATCATTTATTGCCTTGAATTGATCTGTACCGAAATAAATCATACTAATGATTAAGATAACCATTATTTGCACAAATACATGATAAACAAAAAACGGAAAACAACGAGAGCAATAAGAAAGCAAAGGAAATTACCAGGCTTGACAACCTCTCCGGGTTGAGATTTAATGAGAAGCTGCCTATTATCCAAATGAGTAAAGATAAACTGGAACCCACAAAGCGCCTCAGTCAGACTCAACGTGTGCTCAACAAATATGTCATCACCCTTTCGCTTATACTTAGGGTGCTCTTTTTGTTGCAATACAAACACAATATCACCAGTTACAGTGTCGGGCTGCAAAATATTACACAAACCAAGTTAAGAGAACTGCATATCGAATATAAAAATAAGTACAAACAGATCATGAGAACAGTAGAGCTTACAGCTTCATCGGCCTCTCCAGGGAATGTAATCTTTTGTCCATTTTGCATGCCCTTCTCGACATGAACTTCAAGCACCTTCTTTTCCTGGACCACTTTCTCACCCTTGCACTGTTGACACCGATCCTTATCATTGATGGTTTCTCCAGTACCCTTGCACTCGTTACAAGGATGTTGCATTTGCTGGATCATAGATGGGCCAAGATGTCTGATCGATACTTTCATTCCAGAACCTTGACAGCCACCACATGTCATTGAAGCACCTGACTTTGAACCCTTACTGCAATAATATAACTTAAATTAGTTTCATAAATAACATAATCCAATAAGAATCGAAAATAAATACTAATGAAGATGCATACTCACCCCTTGCACTTGGAGCAGAGTACATTACGTGAAAGGGATAGCTTTTTGGAGGTCCCATTATAAAGATCCTCAAGAGAAACTTTGAGAGGATGAACAACATCTTCTCCCCTTCTCTGTCTTCGTCCCCTGCTGCTACCACCACCACCTGAGTACAAAATATAGCAATTGAGTGTAGCAACTCTAATATCGATACAGAACTTTTAAACTAAAACTGGCTACAGGGTGCTTACCTCCAAAAGGATTGCCACCTCCACCAAAGAAGGATTGGAAGATGTCAAAGGGGTCATGACCACCACCTCCACCTCCCATTCCTTCCTTCAAGGCATCCTCGCCATACTGATCGTAAATCTCACGCTTCTCGGGGTCACTCAAAACCTCATAAGCTTGGGCAATCTCTTTAAACTAAAAGAAATACAATATTTTATCCAAAAGCATATAAAAACTAATTACACACATCTAACTATAAAATAGTGCATTACATATCCTAACTCGAAAGCAAGTTATAAACAAATCAAACTTAGAACATAACTATAACAATTGGGATAATCAATTACTATCACACCAATCTAAAGAGATAATTCAACAATTAAATGAAATAATTAGGATTAGATAATTATACCTTTTCAGGATCTCCACCTTTATCAGGATGATTCTTAATAGCAGCTTTCCGATATGCTTTCTTCAAATCATCTTGTCCGGCGTTCTTAGCTACTCCAAGAGCCTCGTAATATTTCGTGTTATCGCTCTTTTTTGGCTGTCGTCCAAACATCCTGCTCTAATTCTTCTTATTTGATCTTAAATAATTCAATTACAAATCTATAATTAAAACACAGATCGGTTGAATTCCGTAATAGAATGATATATACGTATAGAATTGTGTATGTATATACCTGAGAAGAAGTAGATCGGAATAAGGAGACTTGACTCTCGTATTGGTTTGTTCGGCGAAAGAGTTAGAGAGAGATCACAATTGGGGTTTGTATTATTTGATGAGATTGATTAATATGGACGGTTCAGATTGATTTAAGATCTCTGATAAGGAAGGATCTAGAATATGTTATGTTTCCATCTACTTACCCGTTAAGTTTACTTTTTTTAGTTTTGTGTTTCACACACTAACTTCATCTTATACACTAATTCATTTACAATCATATTATATATTTACTAGATTTTTTATTATGTTCTGGTCATCAAAATCGATAAAAATAAATCATTCGTGTTGAACATCTACGATTAGGTGAAGTTCACTTAATATTTGGCGCTCTACAATTTTACTCCACCCACTTGATGAGCCACCTTCAAGTTAATTGACAACCGAGTAAGGTTATCCTAAACGAGTGACACTAAACATGTAACACATTCTTTTTGAAGTTGATTTGTCAAGTATATGAGAGAATACTAAACTACTGATTACTATAGGTTTTAAATTTAGCATTAGTTTAATAATCAATGAAATTTATAATTTTGGAACTAGTTTATTCAAAAACAAACTATGAAAATACAAAATTTAATCTTATAAACATTTTACAAAGAATATGACATGTGAACTGTTTATGAATACAATCTAGCATTCTTCTGATAATAACATCGTCTCGAAAACGTTAAGAATTTCTTGGAGTAGGGGACAAAAGGGATCATTTCGTTAAGCTTTTCGCGATTATTCTCAAAAAGTCCAAAAGAATCAGGTACCCGTAATGTATAACAAACGCCTCGTAAAAAGGAGGATTAATATGATACCTTTCGATAGTTCAAGGGTTAAATCATAACTTCATAAAAGCTCTCGAAGCCCAATAGCAGGCACCTGCTCAACCTTATTGGCAATTGGTTTAATTCCAACTAGTTTAAATCCAAAATTTGATATCCAGATTCTAAAACCAAACAAGTGATAATGTTTTCATACCCAAAACCCATTTCCAATTTTGTATAACAAACGCCTCCGTAAAAAAGTATTCGTTTTTAGTAATAAATACCTTAGTACATTATCAATAACTGTTCTTTCCATACAGAGATCATCACCGAAATCTAAGCAAGTATTGGTTATTCAAGCATGCCCTCTTGAAGATGACAATTATACCTTTTTTTGGAGATGATGATGCAACATTGATTGATCGAGCACAAATTGAAAAGAAATTATATTAATAGGCCTGGTCATATACTAATTCAAATAAATATAAATATTTTTATTAAACTGTCACTAGTACATTGTTTTATATATTTTTCATAAAAAGATTCACCTGATAAAAGTTTTAATTTTAAAGATTCTGACAACTAAGAATCCTTTACTTCCCTCACATATACTATGCAAAAGAATAACGTCACCATAAAACGTCATATTAACAACAAAATCAATATAATCACTAAACAAGCCGTCATCATAAGCAATTTGCCATTTTTGCATCTATATATCTAACTATATATATATAAACATTTGTATGTATGTATACATTTCATATTTGTCTTTGCATATTCAACTTTACTCCTCTTCGCGATGGATACCGGAGAATCACTTGTCACTTGTTTCATCGTAAGTGTATAGACACGTGGTTGAGTACTTGTCCAATGTGCCGAAACTCACCTTTGTCCGGGATGGTCTCTGTGTCGATTCAACGAAGTTGAATAATTAAACATATCTTCTGTAATATGTGTAAATACAGTTAATTGAATTGTTAGTTTAAAATTATTTCAAAATGGATACATTCGGCACAGGAGGAGGCATTGTTAGGGAAAATAAATGCGTAATACAACTTGTATTATACGGAATCGTATATTACAATTATCAGATTGAGGCTTGCAACAATATGCAATGTCCTTAAACAGAAATTCGTCCCTAGTACGAACTGTTTAGAGGATACAACAATCAAAAATCAAGATAAAACTTGATTCTATCGAATCTAATAAAGTTTATGATGGATATATAAAGAGAATTGATGTATGTGTAGATTATTTTCGGTGTTTTTGATGAATTAAAACGTTGGAAATACTTCTCTATTTATAGAGAAACTTGTGCTTTTTCAAAAGTCACAATGGTTCACTAACAGATGCAATCAGCGACAGTTTAGCGACAGAACCGTCGCAATGGTTCACTATCAGTCTCAATTAGCGACGGTTTAGCGACAGAACCGTCGCAATGGTTCATTATCAGACACAATTAGCGACGGTTTAGCGACGGTTATAACTGTCGCTAATTCTGTTTTTCTTTATATGTTCCAACAATACCCCACATTTTCTATTCAAACACCAATAATACCCCACATTTGAATAGAAAATAAGATAATATAAAGTTACTTATTCTTCTATATCCATCAAATGTAATATGATATGCATCTGATAAGGTGTCTTTTGGACTTGAACCTTTCTTAGTGAGTACTTATCGGATCTACTTTGTGGGTAGTGAACATTAGTCTTTGAACTAACCACGTTTTGTAGTAAATCGAGACAATAAGTATCACACATATCATATCTATGCAATAATAGATTCTTACCGTTGTGTTCATTTCGGTCGTGAACGTATCCTTATTCATGAGAATTTTAGAGAACTTAGCCATCTGGTTCTCAAAGATGCGACCACACATCAATCTCGTATAGGTAATGCTAATCAAGAATATTCCGTGGTATTCTGCTATAGAAGCCATTAACATTATTAAGAATTAAAATTCAGCCCTCAATCATCAACGGAAACACACAATATTTCATCATAGGAAGGGCATACACGTGTGTTTGTGCACTGAGTGTTACTCAAATAGTTTGCCTATTGAACCTAGACCATGGGATCTCCAATTTTGCTAGGTTAGGTTTCCTCCGAGTATTTACTCATTGTATTGGCTTTAAACCCATACCCCTCGATGAGAAAATGACTTGTTCTCTACAAAGGCCTTTTGTCAAAGGATCAGCAATATTTTCTTTTGACTTCACGTAGTCTATGGAAATGATTCCATTTCTCAACAAGTCTTTTATTGTATTGTGGCGACGTCTTATATGTCTTGACTTGCCGTTATAGATGTGATTCTTTGCTCTAGTAATAGCAGACATACTATCACAATGTATACACACAGCAGTCACAGGTTTTGGCCACAAAGGAATACCCTCTAGAAAGCCTCTTAGCCATTCTGCTTCTTCAGCAGCTTTATCTAGGGCTACAAATTCTGCTTCCATAGTTGATTTGGTATTCACAGTTTGTTTAGATGATTTCCATGATATAGCAGCCCCTCCAAGTGTAAATACATAGCCACTTGTAGACTTGCCTTCATTGTGGTTGGAAATCCAATTGGCATCACAATATCCTTCTAACACTGGAGGATATTTCGAGTAATGTAACCCATAAGGTATTGTATGCTTAAGATATTGAAGCACTCTAACTAGTGCATCCCAATGATCTCTACCAGGGTTGTGTGAGTATCTACTGAGTCGACTCACGCTATATGCTAAATCTGGACGTGTACAATTCATTATATACATCAAACTTCCCAATACTTGTGTATATTGTAATTGTGCAACACTTTGTCCTTTGTTCTTCTTCAGTTGAATCTTGGGATCGATCGGGGTTACAACTGGTCTATCATCATAGTGCCCAAATTTCTTTAGGGTCTTCTCAATGTAATGAGATTGGGTAAGGATGTATCCATTAGAATTTCTTTGAATTTTAATACCAAGAATGACATCTGCTTCTCCCATATCTTTCATGTCAAATGAAGAATGAAGCATTTTCTTGGTTTGGTTTATAACATCCAAATTTGTTCCCATAATCAGCATATCATCAACATATAAACAAATGATGACAAATGCATTTTTGTATTGTTTGACATAAACACATTTATCACATTCGTTTATTTGAAATCCGTTTGATAATAAAGTGTTATCAAACTTCTCATGCCATTGTTTCGGAGCCTGTTTAAGGCCGTAAAGAGATTTAATCAATTTACAAACCTTATGCTCTTGTCCTTTTATAACAAACCCTTCAGGTTGTTGCATATTAATTTCTTCATCTAATTCACCATTTAAGAAAGCAGTTTTCACATCCATTTGATGTATAATCAAGTTGTGAATTGATGCTATCGCGATTAACGTTCTTATAGACGTTATCCTTGTCACAGGTGAATAAGTATCAAAGAAATCTTGACCTTCTTTTTGTCGGTAACCTTTGGCTACCAAACGAGCCTTATACTTCTCTATGGTACCATCAGGTCTTAGTTTCTTTTTGAAGATCCACTTATGGCCTATTGGTTTATGTCCTGAAGGCAAATCAACCAATTTCCATGTGTTATTATGCATAATTGAGTCTATTTCACTTTGAATAGCCTCTTGCCAATAAGGTGCTTCTGATGATTCCATAGCATCCTTATAGGTTTGTGGTTCTTCATTCACAATATATGTCATATAATCAGGCCCAAAGTCCTTTAAGACTTTAGCGCGCTTACTTCTTCTTGGTTCAACATCCTGATGTGAACTTTCAGAATTGTTATCTCTCTCAATATGAGATAAGTGATCATGTGAATTTCTTTTTCTCGGATTCGAGATTTGTTTCTCTTTTTCCTTAAAAGGAAAGATAGTCTCAAAGAAATCTGCTTCGGCAGATTCTATAATAGTGTTGTTGCTTATGTCTTGTACATCTGATTTGTATACCAGAAATCTATAAGCGGCACTATTTTTTGCTGGACCAAGATAAACACAATCAACTGTTTTGGGTCCAAGTTTGGTTCTTTTTGGTAAAGGTATTTGAACCTTTGCCAAACAACCCCACACTTTCATCCTTTTATAAGAAGGTTGTTTTTCTTTCCATAATTGATATGGAGATTTATCACTCTTCTTATGAGGAATTTTATTTAAAATTGTGTTGGCAGTCAAACATGCCTCAGCCCATAAACTATGAGGAGCCCCTGATGTAATTAACATTGAATTTATCATGTTTTTCAATGTTCTATTCTTACGTTCAGCCACTCCATTTTGTTGTGGAGTATATGGGGCTGTTGTTTGGTGTATAATACCAAAGGTTGAACAAAATTCAGCAAAGTCATTGGATTCATATTCTCCTCCTCTATCAGACCTTAGAATTTTGATCTTTTTGTCAAGTTGATTTTCAACTTCTGCCTTATATGTCTTAAACATATTCAAAGCCTCATCTTTGGTATTTAGTAAGTACACATAACAAAATTTACTGCAATCATCAATAAAGGTAATATAATAATTCTTTCCTCCTCTTGATGGGGTTGCCTTGAAATCACATAAATCAGTATGGATTAAACCAAGTATTTCATTGGATTTTTCCACAGATTTGTGTGAATGACTTGTGTACTTAGATTCTACACAGATTTCACACTTGGATTGTTTATCCATAGAACATTTAGGCAATATGCCCAAGTTTATCATTCTTTGTAAGGAACGTAAATTAATATGGCCTAATCTAGAATGCCATAAGGAAGAAGGATCAATCATATACACAGAAGCGGTGCAAGTGCCCGCGTTATTATTATTATTAACATTGTCATTGGTTACAATACTTAATTTGAAAAGTCCCTCATCGAGGTAACCCTTTCCAACATACACACCACCCTTAGTGATTACAAATTTGTCTGATTCAATTACAAATTTAAATCCCTTATTACTAAGAATAGGGCCAGAAATCAGATTCTTGGTTATGGTTGGCACATGCAGCACGTTTGTGAGTAAGAGATCCTTGCCAGAAGTCATCTTCAATATGATTTTTCCTTTTCCTTCAATCTTTGAAGCAGTTCCATTTCCTACGAACATTGCTTCACTTTCGTTCAGTTTTTCATATGATGCAAACATCTTCCTTGAATTGCAGATGTGTTTTGTTGCACCCGTATCATACCACCAATCAGCAACATTAGTAGTCAGAAAATCCATCGAGGTATCAATCATTCCAACGAATTCTTTTGGAGATTCGACATAGTTTGCTTGGTTCGAATTTCCGCCAGAATTTCCTCCTCCATGCTCTTTCTTGTGGCGACAATCCTTGGCCTTGTGACCAGGTTTCCCACACACCCAACAATGATGAGTTTTCTTGAAGTTGTTGTTCTTCGGTTGGGTATAGTCCTTCTTTCTTGCCTTAGAAGAATCACTAGCATTTTTGTTTTTGTTGTAGGATTTGCGTTTGGAAGAACTTTCTCCAATCATATTTGCGTTTGGTTCAATTAAAACTACTTCAGCCTTTTCCTGCATCATGTTATCCTCTTCGACACGAATTTTGAGAACAAGTTGCTCAAAACTCATATCGTCAGTCAAATGTTTAAGATATAATCTAAAAATTTTCCATGATGGAGGCAATTTTTCTATAATAGAACCAACAAGAAAGTTAGAGTTTATACCCATACCTTCTACTTCCAATTCGTGAACAATGATTTGGAGTTCTTCCAATTGTTTCACTACAGGCTTTGCATCGCTCATCTTAAAGTTAAGAAATTTACCCACAACAAATTTCTTGGAGCATGCAACTTGAGTCCTGTATTTCCTTTCTAATGATTCCCAGATCTCCCTTGCAGATGTAAAGGAAGAATAAATATCATAGAGAGGATCATCAAGAGCATTCAGGATATAATTTCTGCAATTATACTCATTATGATTCCATTTTGAGATGACCGTTTCATAGTCTGCCATTTGTTCCTGAGCAGGAACATTTTGATTCTCCGTATACGGATCTATTGGTTCGGAATCCGTAAGAACATACGAGACATGCAAAGATGTTAAGTAAAATAACATCTTTTGTTGCTAACGACGAAAATCAGAGCCCTTAAATTTTTCGGGTTTTTCAACGTGTGATTTCAACATGGTTTGATCCATCTTGAATTTTCTGTTTAAGATTGTTAGGGAAAATAAATGCGTAATACAACTTGTATTATACGGAATCGTATATTACAATTATCAGATTGAGGCTTGCAACAATATGCAATGTCCTTAAACAGAAATTCGTCCCTACTACGAACTGTTTAGAGGATACAACAATCAAAATCAAGATAAAACTTGATTCTATCGAATCTAATAAAGTTTATGATGGATATATAAAGAGAATTGATGTATGTGTAGATTATTTTCGGTGTTTTTGATGAATTAAAACGTTGGAAATACTTCTCTATTTATAGAGAAACTTGTGCTTTTTCAAAAGTCACAATGGTTCACTAACAGATGCAATCAGCGACAGTTTAGCGACAGAACCGTCGCAATGGTTCACTATCAGACACAATTAGCGACGGTTTAGCGACGGTTATAGCTGTCGCTAATTCTGTTTTTCTTTATATGTTCCAACAGGCATTGTATGGGCAGATTGATGTTTGGACTCGATTTCACACCTAGATGTACCGAATAAACTAGCAAACCGAAATATCTGTAGAAATTGTTGATGTAGTATTTATTTTCATCTGTAATGTTCTAAAATATTTGAAATATATGACATCATTTTGTAGTCATTATAAGTTTTTCGACTGTCTCTATGAAAAGCTAGGGGTTTAGTATGTATGCGTTGGCCGTTGGGTTCCCACTAGACAGGTATGAACCACCCTTCGCACTCACAAGAACACCAAACCAAACCAAACTAATCTCTTGGGACAAGACTCTGACAAAAGAGCTAGCTACGACTCTAACTCCGAGCTGACTTGAAACCGGAGCATAAGAAGTAAAAGCTTTGCCTACAATCCTACTAGCCACACTTTCAATCCTTCAAACCCAAGTTTTGTGATTTGGAACAAACAAAAAAACAGCCATTTTGACTTGTAAATATTGAATGTAACAAAAAATTAAGTCAACTTCGAAATATATCTGTTGATTATTTCTCGATATACAAGTTACATTTGTTTATAAGAATTTAGCCCGTTTATTATATCAGATTTATTAATTTATTGAGATACAAACCTATTTTCTAAACCGGTAAAATATCTCTGGTATAAATGAACAGAATGATTATGTTCTAGATAGTAAAAGACAAACTGGTTATTTATATAAAGATTCAGATGCTACTTTCAAAAGAAATCAAGAACCAAACCAAAATGATATTAATAAACAAATATTTGCACCATATACAAATATACAATGACGTAACTAACAAGGCAACCCGTAGATATATAAACTTCTAACTATTCCATAGGACGAAATGATCACTCTTACGTTTTTCACCCATATACATAAAAAAAAAATAACTAGATTTAGCTCTTAACGCAATTTCTGGAAATCCCTAATACGCTCCCCCAAGGGGTCGAGTTAGTATTGATACCGAAACAAGTATTATTAAGCTTTTAAATTCATATTCACTACAAGTTTATGACATTTTAACAATAATTTGAAACTCTCAAAAATATATGCATATATATTGTTTCTTATTGAGACGAAACAATATTGGGCTAAGAAGAGTTTAATAGTAAATGAGCCCAATGGATCAAAGCAATGGGTTGGGTATTATACTTTACTGATGTATACTTAAGCGAAGAGATTAGCAATAAGTGAAAATTAATACTCTATCCACTCCAAAAAGATTGTTTTGTCTTGAGTTTTGAAGAATTTATTTTTTAACTTTAATTTAAATTTTTTTGTTTGTGTTATATATTAGTTGATGAAAATGATACTAATAAAAACATATATAATATTAATTTCGATCATACATTATGCAACAAGTAATATATAACAAACAAAATATATTTATTGAAAAAGAAGGATTTTAAAAGGTCAAACAAAAAGTGAAGTTAATAGTTCAAAAATTGAAAATTGTTTCAAAATCTTGGATCTCAAAAACAATAAAAGTTCAAAGGGCTCCCAACGGATAGATGATGACCAACTTGATGCGGTGGGGGTCAACCCTTTGGCGACGAACGATGAGTTTTTATTATTATTTTTTCTTTCGTTTTATATGTTGCAATAAAGCAAAAAGAAAAGTAGCGGCTCCTATATTTCAGTGATGGTTGAAGTGTTTTCCTATGTAATACGTTGATGTTCAATGTTATGTTTATATGACAACATAAGGATGGTTTTTTGTTACAATAAAGGAAGTGCTCTTGTAAGTCTCCATTGTTTCCTATTAGATTAAATAGTATAGTACCCGCACGGTGTAGCGGGGATAATAAACTATATTTGATATAATTATATTACGAATATTTAACTACGAAAATTAAATACGCAAAATGATAAAAAAAACATAAAATGTATTTAAACTCCAATCATAATATAAAACGTGAAGATACGTATAGTTACGAACTTTTAAAAGATAGAAAATATAGTTTGTTGCAATTCTTGTTGTCCTTGTACTTGTTAAAAACATTTGCCCATCAATAGTCGTTTTTTCTATTTCTTGATTGGTTCAAACTCACTTTACACTTTTTTTCTTGAATTGAGTTCTCTAATAGTTTTATATCTCGTTATCGGTTCTTCTTGGTAAGCTTCTTGCAATTGTTGACCATCTAAAACATAACATAGTAATGACAAATAAACCTACCTATAAGTAAGAGCTTTTAAAAGATAAAGATAGTATAAAATGGTCTCATATTTTTTTAAAGAAAATGAGTAAATACCTATTTGAGCATGTATATCCATAATGATGGTTTCTTCTTGAGAGGATACCCAACATTTCTTAAGGTCTGATCTCAGATAGTTCAGTTATTCTTTTCAGCCCTACACTTAAACATAAACAAAATAAACATTTTTAGCATATGAAACCTCATCAAGTACAATTAGGACCAACATGTGTGACATAAGTGTGTATGTGTTGACCCGACTTCCCATTCTCCATCAAACAAATTACAAAACAAACTTAGGAATCATTTTTAAGATGAACCTTTTTCGACTTCCTATTCTCCATTAATTTTTGCATGGTTTGTAATCGAACTTTTTATGAATTTGACCCATTTGTTAACAAATAAATACCGTTAATTACGGTATGGACTTACATGTCAGTTTTGGTTTCCAATCATAAATTCTTTAATCAATATAAACGAAATTGGTTATTGTTATTATGCTAAATAAACACTTCTAAGTCTACATGTTTAAAGTATCTTTCCGTTCATTTACTCTAAAGGGCTAAAACTTTATTAACCAACATTATTTAATTATATGTTATTTTGAATAATGATATGTGGTGAGAGATATAAAAACGGTAGTTAAGTAATTTCAATTACTAAGGTTTTAGAGAATTAAGACTGATAGTGTTAGTAGGTGATGGCTTATATTTATAGCCTATCAATCCTAACATTTGGGTTCGGCCCACTAAATGTGACAAAAGGGCCAGAACCGACACAGAAGCCCCGCGACCAGGAAAAATGGCCCGGCACCTGGCCCCGTGTCCGGGAACCAGGCCGTGTCCGGGAGCCAAGCGCGTGTCCCGGCACGTGTCCGGGAGCCAAGCCCGTGTCCCGGCAAGTGTCCGGGAGCCAAGCCCGTGTCCCAGCAATGTCCCGGGAGCCAAGCCCGTGTCCCGGCAAGTGTCCGGGAACCAAGCTCGTGTCCCGGCAATGTCCCGGGAGCCAAGCCCGTGTCCCGGCAAGTGTCCGGGAACCAAGCTCGTGTCCCGGCAAAGTCCGGAAGCCAAGCCCGTGTCCCGGCAGTGTCCGGGAACTTGGCCCCGTGTCCCGGCAATGTCCGGGAACCTGGTCTCGTGTCCCGGCAGTGTCCGGAAGCCAAGCCCGTGTCCCGGCAGTGTCCGGGAACTTGGCCCCATGTCCCGGCAATGTCCGGGAACCTGGCCTCGTGTCCCGGCAGTGTCCGGGAGCCAAGCCCCGTATCCCGGCAGTGTCCGGGAACTTGGCCCCATGTCCCGGCAATGTCCGGGAACCTGGCCTCGTGTCCCGGCAGTGTCCGGGAGCCAAGCCCCGTATCCCGGCAGTGTCCTGGAACCTGGCCCCGTGTCCTGGCAGCGTCCGGGAACCAGGCCCCGTGTCCCGGCAGTCAGACACTCAAGCCTAATCCTGACATCCTACCAGTCAGACACTCAAGCCTAATCTTTGAGTGTAACCGTCAGAGCATTAATAAAGTTATATTAATGACATAGACGTTAATAGCCATTGGAATCCTATTGATGGGCCATAAATGGTCATCATTGCCATACGTTGTTAATACCTGGAAGTGTTGGGTATAAATACTTAACACTTCAGGTTTTGGAGACAACTTCATCATCTTCCTCACATATTCACTGACCGGAATACTTAATCATATTCCGTCAAGCCATTCCGATCAATCTCTTGTCCACCTTAGACTCGCCAAGAGTCTGTTAGGTTTGCACTGCTTGAGCAGGAGGCCAAGAGAGTGATCAATCTAACCCAAGTTACTGAGCCTGTCAATCCTTGCTCTAACATTGGCGCCATCCGTAGGACACGTTTTAGCAACGGTGTTTTACCTTCATTTCCAGATTTTCACAAAAATTTTTCTTTAATTCACTTCTTCTTTCATCATGGAAGACATGAACTCTTCACCAATAATTTCCTCAGCCCCAGAAGTAACTACCACAACACCACCGCTAATGACTACTGTAACCCCTTCCCCAGTGACTGTTATGACCACATCCCAAGCTGAAGGGAGTACCACCTTGATACCAACGACTGTTTCGTCACCTAGTGCATTTGTTTCATTGCCTATTCCATCCAGTCCATTCATACCAGACATGGAGACAGACATGACGTTTGAAAGAGGTCCTATGGGGAGGACAGGCAGGCACGGATTTTCCGCCTTGGAGGATTGGACACTAGGGGATTCAGGTCCTGCCCGCCTGTATCGATCAACAACCACTGGACCTTTGTATTCTACAAGGGTGTCCGGAGCCAGTGCATCTGCCATACCAACCCCAAACGTGCCAAGTTTTCAGATCCCCATGTCTCGTACCTCAACACTGCACGAAGAAGCCGCTGAAGCCTCTAGACAGGCTGTCCCAGAACTTCCTGGCTTTGAAGCCCCTAGGCAGCCTGCCTCAGCGGGATCCCAACCCGGCACTCAAGGAACATTTCAGAATATCCAAGGAGCAACATCGGTCCCGGCACCAACCTCATCTAATCACCTCCTGGCTCAACTATTGGCATCCCTGCAGCCAGCACCACCACAGGTAATCCCCCAACAATCCGAAACAGATGTCCTGTTGACACAGTTGGCGGATCGCCTGAGACAGAACGCGCCGACACCGGTGCCACCTCAAAATCCCAATTCAGAGTTATTACGACTGTTGCAGCAACTAGCAGAAGGAGAAATGACAAGAGAAGCTATTATGCCCGTATCAATAGTAAGTTCGAAATTTTGTGACTGGGTGTCCAGATATCCGATGCCAGACAAGCAGAAGGTCCCCTCCATTGTAGGCACTTATGACGGCACAAGGGATCCAGATGACCATATGGCCTTGTTTGAGCAGGCCATCATGACAGAAAAATGGGTAGACCCGGTAGCCTGTAAAATGTTTCCAGGAACATTGCAAGGGTTCGCCAGAGATTGGTTTGCTGGCCTTCCAGAAAGGAGCATTAGAGACTTTGCTGATCTAAAGGCAAAGTTTGTGTATCAATTTTTTCAGCAAAAGAAACAACGCAGGACACATCTGGAGGCCCACCTAATCCGGCAGAAGGAAGGGGAAGCTTTGCGAGACTTCATCCTGCGGTACACACAGGAATGCCAAAAGATCCCAGGTTTGCCAGAAAGCCAACAAATTTCAGGTTTCACCTTTTCCCTCTTGCCTGGTCAGTTGCAGGAAAAGCTTGCAAAAAGAACTCCCGCCACCTTCAAGGAAGCCACAGATAGAGCCTATGACTTCTTAAGATCAAGGGAAACTGTCTCTTTGGCAAGAGGGGTGGCTGGAAAGAAGGACAAGCTTTGGAACGGTGGGTCAGCGTCAGGTAGACAGGACCAACAGCGGGAAGATAGGCGAAATGACAGACGGGATAACAACGGCAACAGAAGGTTTAGCCCCTATGACAAAACTTCATCCGAGCCATTTCTCAACAAGACTCCGAAAGAGATCCTGCAGACGGAGCGTATAGGCTCTACTTTTAAGCCTCCACCACAAATGGCACACAGGTCCGGTACAAAAAACATGAACAGGTACTGTGAATTTCACGAGGACCATGGACATGACACCAATGCCTGTCGGGAATTGAAAGGAGAGATAAGAAGGGCGTTGGACGAAGGGAAGTTGGAACACCTAGTGCCAGCTGCCAGAAAGCAAACCAACAGGACCCCAACCCAGAAAACGTATGCCTGGCAAAAGAAGGGGGAGGATACTGAACGACCGGGACCGCCAGAAGGTCACATCTTCATGATTGAAGATTAGATATACATAGACTAAACCTAGATCAAGGTTTGATAAACTTTTATTCTATATTTTCTTGTTTTGTCGAAATTTAATCTTTATTTCTGTCAAGGACATGGCTACCATGCCTTATAATAAAACGTTTGGTCTGATATTATCCCAATTATGCACTGCATTATCTTTCTACTTTTTGAACATTGTTCAAACATCACAAGCATAAGGCCAAATAAGACACTCATGTCTAAGCCAAAACATGCAAACACGTCTTTTCATCTACTTGAGAAAAGATAAGCACTTCCCATAGGGAAGCGACATACCTCGCTAATACAAATAAACGGTTAACCAAATAATATATCACTGATATAATACGCTTAAATAGCAAACAGTAATAAGATAACTATCCAACGGATAAACATTTATTATTAAAAAGAAATCACTCATAGAGTCAAACAAAATATCCAAAACATAAAGCTTATAAAGCTGATATTCATAACAGAAAGGGAAAATGTTCAAACATATAAGAGCAAAAACTAAACTGGTGGCATAGACACTGGTGGTGTAACAATAACAAGAAGATCCTCAATAGAAATGTTCAAGTCTTGGACAATGCGCTCCAGAATAGGAAAATTTTTCTTTTCAAACAAAGCATTAGCAGCTCGCATCTGACTTTGTACCAAAGGATCAAGAAAGGGTAGCACTGCATCACCGGCAACGGATCGCAACTTGGTCCCTACAATGTGTTTGCCAAATGCATGAGCAGCCCGATTAACTTCCAACATCAAATTCATCACATCAGGATGATCAAGTAATAGCTTGAACAACCTCAGGAAAAACAGCAGAAGGTCTTTTCTACCCTGGACGGCCGCATCAAGTTGCTGGCGCTGAGACTCAACTGCCTGTCTCTTCAACCTCTAAAGACTTGGTCACTGTCGCCAACTCCTTATCCTTTGCAGCCAGGATATCTTCATACTCCTGCGTCTTCCTTACCAATCCATCCCTCTCTTTCTCTAAGTTGGACACCTTGGCAGAAAGATCACTAATCTCTTTCTCCCGGCTGGAAACGATCTCACGTTCGGCCCCTCAAGATCTTTCCTAGCCACTGCCAAACTTTCCACCTCTTTCTTCAGATCCGAATAATTAACTTTCTATTTTTCATGATCTTCACATATACGCTGCCTAGCAAGTATATGTCCCATAAAGCCATGAAAAAGGCTCATATCAGCATCAATCCAACAATTCAGAAGTTCCTTGCAGCTTTGACTGCATAACAAGTTGAGGAGGGACAACATTGTCCATGAAATCCATAACAGATCCAACAGTCTTGTCACCCACACAAAATGACCAGGCAGGCACAAAACGTTGACCAGATGGCGTGCCAACAAATGCAGAAGGCTGAACAGTATTGCCACAAGCAGGAAGAGCCATGATAGTAGATCCATGGGGCGCCATCTGAAGGCCCCCGTAACGCCTTACAAGATTTGTTCCAAGCGTTGGAGAAGCAGGGAACAACACTTTTTTTCGATTTAGGTGTAGGAAGGTCATAATCCTCAACATCTATGGATGGCCTCTTTCCTAACATGGATGGACCATCAAAGCATGGTTCCTGACCATCGTCAGATCCAATATCCTCCAACTCAACTGCATAAAAGAAAGACAAGTTAGTTACTACACACAGCGAAAAAATGTTCATAACTCATAAGTACCTTGTCTCTGACGAGAAGAATCCTGCTCTTCAAGCATGTAACCATTGGGATCAAAATCATCACCTACACAAACAAAAAACATCAGTTATACCAGCAGGGGATACTACGAGATCTTCATCCTCAGTATTCTCCGGAAGCGGAAGCCTAACCTCCAGGCCCTGCCCCTCTCTTCCTGTAGGAGAAACACCAGGGACATCAACACCAGCTGCTTTGTACATTTGGCAAGCTACGTCAGGCGGATGATCCTCTACTACACATGCTTCATCCCCCACTAAGAAATCTAGCAACCCCATAACTGCAAGAAAGAAACAATATAAATGACAATCAACTTCACGAAATAATAAAAACAAAAAAGGATTTTACAGAGACCCACGTTTCTTTGATGTCTTCGACACAATGACAGGAACCGTCTCCTCTTCAACATCCTTAATAATTCCAGCCATCGCCAGCACCCCTTCGGGGCATATCCTATACCTCACAGACATACGGCGGAGGCGTGCATAGGCCGCCGCCTTAGGAGCTGAAAGCTCGGGGAGTTCATTTACTCCGTTGGGTATCTTAGATGGCCAGCTAAAAAGGGCACTTGACCAAAGCTTAATAAACGATCTATCCACGAAAATAAAGTCAAACCGCCAATTCTTAAGACTATCGGGAGGATTCTCAATTAGTTTCCATTCTTTGCTTCTCTCTCTCTGTTCTAGGCTAAACCAATCTCTAGATTTAGACAGTTTATAAAAGTGCCTAAACAAATCTACAGAACAAACAATTTTCATACCCACCAACAGCATCTCAAACATTATAACCTTAGCAGCACCTACAGGATGCATTTGGGCGAATCCAATTTTGTAGTGAGTTAGCACTTTCATATAAAAGGAGCTACATGGAAGTCTAAGGTTTGAATGGGTAAGAAGGTTAGTGTATAAAGTAATTTTTCCTGAAGGAGGATCAGTGGCACGTTGGTCTATAGTAGGCGCTACAGGATTGAAGGAACTAAGGCATGGAAACCTAGTTATTAAATCCGCTAACTTTACATCATCAATGCCACTACTGCATTTCCTAACCTCTTTCTCTTTTCGGGAAGCCTTTCAGCTTTTTATAACAAACTGCTACAATTCAAATAAGATAAATATAAGACTCAGGTTGCGAAGATGGAAAAACCAACAATAACTTACCCGCAAAAAAACGGCGCTTCTGATGGGAACGAGAAAACTCACCTGCACAAAAAAGAGAGGCCTCCGTTACAAATAAAAAAAAAAAGGGGACAAAAAATTTTCGCCGGCACAAAGGGCCGGCTATATGCCGGCTACGAGCCTAAGTCGCCGGCACAAAAGTGCCGACTATATGCCGGCTAACAAACCAAGCCGCTACAAGCCAAAGTCGCTATATGCCGGCTATATGCCGGCTATATGCCGGCTACAAGCCAAAGTCGCTACAAACCAAGCCGCTATATGCCGGCTATATGCCGGCTACAAGCCAAAGTCGCCGGCACAAAAGTGCCGGCTATATGCCGGCTACCAAGTCTAAGTCGCCGGCACAAAAGTGCCGGCTATATGCCGGCTACCAAGCCAAGTCGCCGGCACAAAAGTGCCGGCTATATGCCGGCTACCAAGCCAAGTCGCCGGCACAAAAGTGCCGGCTATATGCCGGCTAACAAACCAAGCCGCCGGCACAAAAGTGCCGGCTATATGCCGGCTGTGAAAAGCCTAAGTCGCCGGCACAAAAGGCCGGCTATATGCCGGCTAACACCAAAAAAAAAAAAAAAAAAAAAAACTTACCGAAAAGCAGAAGAGTTAGGCTTCAAAACCTAATTTTTAAAACCTAACTGGGGGGCATGATAGTGTTAGTAGGTGATGGCTTATATTTATAGCCTATCAATCCTAACATTTGGGTTCGGCCCACTAAATGTGACAAAAGGGCCAGAACCGACACAGAAGCCCCGCGACCAGGAAAAATGGCCCGACACCTGGCCCCGTGTCCGGGAACCAGGCCGTGTCTGGGAGCCAAGCGCGTGTCCCGGCACGTGTCCGGGAGCCAAGCCCGTGTCCCGGCAAGTGTCCGGGAGCCAAGCCCGTGTACCGGCAATGTCCCGGGAGCCAAGCCCGTGTCCCGGCAAGTGTCCGGGAACCAAGCTCGTGTCCCGGCAATGTCCCGGGAGCCAAGCCCGTGTCCCTGCAAGTGTCCGGGAACCAAGCTCGTGTCCCGGCAAAGTCCGGAAGCCAAGCCCGTGTCCCGGCAGTGTCCGGGAACTTGGCCCCGTGTCCCGGCAATGTCCGGGAACCTGGTCTCGTGTCCCGGCAGTGTCCGGAAGCCAAGCCCGTGTCCCGGCAGTGTCCGGGAACTTGGCCCCATGTCCCGGCAATGTCCGGGAACCTGGCCTCGTGTCCCGGCAGTGTCCGGGAGCCAAGCCCCGTATCCCGGCAGTGTCCGGGAACTTGGCCCCATGTCCCGGCAATGTCCGGGAACCTGGCCTCGTGTCCCGGCAGTGTCCGGGAGCCAAGCCCCGTATCCCGGCAGTGTCCTGGAACCTGGTCCCGTGTCCTGGCAGCGTCCGGGAACCAGGCCCCGTGTCCCGGCAGTCAGACACTCAAGCCTAATCCTGACATCCTACCAGTCAGACACTCAAGCCTAATCCTTGAGTGTAACCGTCAGAGCATTAATAAAGTTATATTAATGACATAGACGTTAATAGCCATTGGAATCCTATTGATGGGCCATAAATGGTCATCATTGTCATACGTTGTTAATACCTGGAAGTGTTGGGTATAAATACTTAACACTTCAGGTTTTGGAGACAACTTCATCATCTTCCTCACATATTCACTGACCGGAATACTTAATCATATTCCGTCAAGCCATTCCGATCAATCTCTTGTCCACCTTAGACTCGCCAAGAGTCTGTTAGGTTTGCACTGCTTGAGCAGGAGGCCAAGAGAGTGATCAATCTAACCCAAGTTACTGAGCCTGTCAATCCTTGCTCTAACAAAGACTATGTGGGAAATATTTATAATATAGTAGAAATAGATTATATTATAGTGTAGATTTAGTATACATATTTTAGTAGAAAAAGATGCATAATATTTTAATTATTTTAAGTTTATGGGGTTATAAAATAAAATTTATAATTTTGAATGTTTTTAAATTAAATAGAAAGTATTTTTATTTTTTTTAATTACATAGGAATTATAAGTTACTTTGTTAGATGTTAAATTTTTTAAATTAATTAGGAAAGAGAGTGTTGTTTGACTTAAATAATAATAAATCTTTACTACAATATAAAGAGTCTCCTCCACCATCTTAATATCTTAATTTTTAAGTAATTAAAATTACCTTAATAACCTAAGTAATTTCAATTACTAAGGTTTTAGAGAATTAAGACTATGTGGAAAATGTTTTATAATATAGTAGAAATAGATTATATTATAGTGTAGATTTAGTATACGTATTTTAGTAGAAAAAAATACATAATATTTTAATTATTTTAAGTTTATGGGTTATAAAATAAAATTTATAATTTTGAAAATTTTTAAATTAAATAGAAAGTATTTTAATTTTTTTTTAATTACATAGGAATTATAAGTTACTTTGTTAGATGTTAAATTTTTTTAAATTAATTAGGAAAGAGAGTGTTGTTTGACTTAAATAATAATAAATATAGATTAAAGGTATTAAAGTAATTTTAATTACTTAAAAATTAAGATATTAAGATGGTGGGGGAGACTTTTTATATTGTAGTAAAGATAATAAAGATAATAGATCAAGTAATAATAAAATTAGTTTTTAGTGGGGTTTAGCTATACTTATACATAATATAGTTTTTCTTTTTTATTATCAATAAAGTTTTATTCTGACGGTATATGAGTGGCGTAGAGTATCCGTAATGCATAAATTTTATCAAGTTTATTGTATTGTCACGACATGTAATATTAAATTTTTATAAACCTTAATTTTCTATAAATTTAATTATTTACTTCTATAAACTTTGCTAAAGTTTATAACCACTATCAAAATGTTATCTCTTTAAATTTTTAGAGTAAATTACATAGATCGTCCCTAAGATTTATATGGAATTATGGATTTCGTCCCTAACTTTGAAAAGTTACATGGATCGTCCCATTGTTTAAACTAATTACTCATTTCGTCCCTAATTTGGACGTCCGTCTAACTGTACCGTTAGTCTGTCCCACGTGTTAAACACGTGAGGGGTATTTTAGTCTTTTCGCAGTCTTCTTCTCACTTCATCTTCTTCACAAACCTTTTATAACACAAAATTAAGTTCCTCATTCTCCCGAATTCCACCACCACAAAATTAGGGTTCCTCTTCTTCTCAATTCAACACAAAATTACAGTTAAAGCAAATATTCTAATTCCACCATATATATAAACACAAAAAATTCATCAAAATTCACACACATCAATCCATGGCCGACACCAATTCCACCACCACCGACTCCGCCGCAGCTTCATCTTCTCCGATGTGATGCCGAAAAGATAAAGGCTTACCTTGAGGAAGAATCACCACCACCTCCGCCCATTTCCCCAAAATCGACGGATCTGAACGAAAGCTCTAACAACGGATCTGAACGACACATCACCACCACCTCCGCCCATTTCCCCATTTCAATTGCCGGCGACACAATCGACGGATCTGAACGAAAGCTCTAACAACGGCATAAACCATCTCACCCTCTAGTTTCAACATCTGTAAACGGTGATGTTTATCAAAACCCAGGACCAATTAGGGTTTTTAAAATTAACACATTTGTAAACAGATTTAGAAAATATGTGTTGAATTTGAATATGTTCTATGTTTTGAAATTAACAAAGGGGTTTTAAAGATGGTTCTCTTAATCAAAGAAAGGTTTGTTTTCTTCAATTGGATTTGCAGGTGAGTTAAAGGTGTGATTGATTTTAATTTTTCGTCGAAAAGACTAAAATACCCTCACGTGTTTAACACGTGAGGGAAGACTAACGGTGGAAATTAACGGACGTCCAAATTAGGGACGAAATGAGTAATTAGTTTAAACAATGGGACGATCCATGCAACTTTTCAAAGTTAGGGACGAAATCCATAATTCCATATAAACCTTAGGGACGATCTATGTAATTTACTCAAATTTTTATAAAAGGGTTTAATTTTATATATTTGTCAATTTTGTACTCTTCCTAATTATGAACGTCAAATTCTCTTTTAATTTATAAAATAGTTGATGAACAAACATAAGATATGTCACATTTTCACCTCAATTTCATGTCACCATAAATCTTCCTATAAGTTTTGTATTACGGATGTTTTTTAACATAAAACTCGTAATTTCAAGTCGTGTCAAAAATAAATATATGAACTCGTAATTTCAAGTCGTGTCAAAAATAAATATATGAATAAATGAAGAAATAAAAATAATTATCTTTCTTAATAGATATACATATCCTTTGTCACAATGATACAATTGATTACCATTATTCATTTTCTATTTCTGGATAGTTTACAGTTGGTCAACCACAACAATTGTTTAACTGCCACCCCATCTTCAATAATTAGTCTATTATATTCGGAGTATTATTTTTTAAAAATTTAATAACTAACTAGAATTTCAAATTTCAAACATTGAATTATATTATAGATATTTTTGTTTATCCTTGAGTCCTTGGCATAACAAGTATTATAGTCTTCAAGTTTTGTTAATAACTTCAGACATATATGAAAATAGTATTTGTTAAATGCAAGATGAAAATTATATAAATTGCTAATGACAGTTATTATGATTTGTCAATTATTATATTCATTTGCAAAAAAAAAAAAAAAAAAAAAAAAAAAAAAAAAAAATCATTTTATTAATATTAAATTATTAATATCTAAATATATGTTAAACATATGCTTCTGATAATAAAATATATGCATATATGGTTTTGTATATATTTATGTATCTATCAATCATATATATGCTCCAAAAAACTGTGATTGATGTTTCATTAAACTCAAAGGTCAAGAGACCTAATCTTGGCATATAAAACAACCCTCTTCACATACGATATGAGCGGCACGCCGGTCACCGGAGATTCATACACCTCATACGATACCGGAAAACCGGAAGGTGGAGTTACTTACGTACTTGGAATCACGTTTGCCATCATAATCCTCCTACTCACCCTCTCTTACGCGTCTTACAAGTGCAGACGTAGCTTACACTCTTCCTCACCATCCCACGAGGACGACAACCACCACCTCATGACAGTTTCTCGAGGCGTTGATGATGATGTGCTCATGACTTTCCCGGCTTTTGTTTACTCGGAGCATATGATGCCTAACAAGGGTGACTCTTCCCCGGATGGAAATGGTTCGGGTTGTTCTATTTGTTTGGCGGATTATAAACCCACGGATGTCATTAGGTTGTTACCCGAATGTGGCCACTTATTTCATCGAAAGTGTATAGATACGTGGTTGAAGGTTCATCCTAGTTGTCCAGTGTGTCGGAACTCGCCATTGCCGAAAAAACATTCAATTCAAAGGAACTAATCGAAATGCAATATGTACATGTAAGTGAGATTTTAAATTTTAGCAAAGGAAGAAGGCCATTACATTAAATGGGATTTTACATTATAATAATCACTCCCCCGTTTAATTTTTTTTGGTCTTTGATGTATTATGATATCATTTTCACTGTATCGAATTTGATTTCTAATATTCCAAATGAATTATTAAAACCTTCACTAATCACTACATCATTTTCAATTTGTTTTCAAATGTTATTTTCTAATTTTGTACCTTCATACTATATTCATTTCATGAATGTATGTTTAATAAAGAAGAGTGACAACCAGGGGCGGAGACCATAACGGAGCAGAGTAAGATAGTTTTTCCTACTAAACATTTTTTGTAATCTAAAAAAATAGTTATATTTACGATATTTTTGAAGTTTTGCCCAACAAAAATAAAAAAAATGTAAACTTTGCCTGTAAAAATATTTCTGGCTCCGCCCCTAGTGACAACAACTTATTAAATATGTGTTACAAGTGTTGATTAAAAAGAAATGAGTTTGAAATAAATGGTTTGTAACTTGACGATATATGAGTTATGAAATTGAGATTGTGAATTTAATTTGTATGAATTTCTTTGTGATTGGACAATTTATGTGTTAATGATTAATATGATATGATTTGTGGTTGCATTATTTGATTATAGTTTCTTAGTAACATAAATAAAAAGTAATGATAGAGCAACAAGTAATATAAAAGAAAAAAACGCAAGTTCCTTGTTGGTAGCCTTGGACACTTTGTTAATTATTTTAGTTATAATACTCTTTTTGGTGTCTATACTCACCATAATAGGATTAGTGGATAACCTGTATTAATCACGAACTTAATTATGATTTTTTAGTAGTCGGACAACTATATTTTAACGGTCAAATAATTATATATTTGTCTGTGTATGTGGGCTATGTGGTAGTTATTGAACAATACTTACTTTAAACTGTTTATCACCATTAAATTCGGAAACGCGGAAAGAGCCTATCTTTTATTCTTAAATCCAGTGAGAGGTACTGAAAAGACTAAGTGACCCGAGAAGCCCAACGCCCTTGTTGACAATCCTTTACTCCGACAGCATCTAGGATTCCTCGAACAATGTGATATCTCACACCGGGTAAATCCTTAATTATCTACAAAAAGATGGGACAAATATTCATTCAAAGTCGATTAAGTGAGTGTTTAGTAAGGATAGGATTGTCAATTTACGAAAACTGTTGTGTAAGGCTACTTTAGGGTTAATGCATACGGTGATTATTGTGTATTTGAAAAAATGCAACTCACTTACTAAATAGAAAAAACTTTCCTATTTACTTTACTTTTAAAAAATATTTAAAATAATCATCCGATTTCCAAAAAATATACGAGTAGATCACTTGGTTAACTTACAACCTCATGTAAGCTATTTCACCATCTCAGTGCACAAAAAACAACAACACCAAAAAAAGAAGAAACACAAGAAAATGCTTTCAACATTTGTGCTAGTTTGTTTAATTTGTTCTAAAATTTCCCGTTCAAATTGCGGGGGATTTTTATACATGTAATATCCGATTTTTTTAATAAAAGATAACCGGTTAATCAATATTTATTATGATTTATTTACATTAACCATTCACCATTTAACATAAAAACCAACTTGTTTTATAAAAATGATATAGAAAATTATAGAAACATGAAAGAAAACTCTTTATACAAACTTACACACAATATTACCACCATCTCTTCTTACACATCTTACACACTCCCTTCCACATACACTTCACACTTCATCTTCATCTCTTTGACAAGCAATATCTCATACTTTCACATGAACACACTTAACCATAGTTAAAACCCTAACCCTAACCCAAAGCTTGATCTTTGCATATAAATAGCAAGCTCTCCATTCATAAATACTTGCTCATACCAATAACTTCTATCTCCATCCACTACCACTCTTAAACCCTAAAGAAAGACATAAAGAAAGAAAGAAGAAAAGAAACATTACCAAAATTCTTGGTTTTAAAAAGCAAAAGGAATTAATGTCTTCACCACTCAAACACCCGAAATCATAATCAACTATTATCTCACTTGTCCCGCAAACAAGTTCCACAGTAGTCTTGAATCTCGGTTTTCATAATCGTTAAAATCTTGAAACTAGCTAATCGTCGGAAAGGTACGAATATTCGAGTCCATTTTTAAACTACCAAAATGTTGAAAGTATATATATATATATATATATATATATATATATATATATATATATATATATATATATATATAGAGAGAGATAGAGAGAGAGAGAGAGAGAGAGAGAGAGAGAGAGAGAGAGAGAGAGAGAGAGAGAGAGAGAGAGAGAGTTCAAATAGGAACCACTAAATATTTGAGAACCATTAGGAACCACATATACACCGGTGAATATAGACATATATTCACTAATGTATAGTAGGATCAAATAAAAGGTTGTATACATTAGTGAATATATGTCTATATTCACTACTGTATATGTGGTTCCTAATGGTCCTAATTATTTGTATGGTTCTCATTTGAAACCAACTATATATATATATATATATATATATATATATATATATATATAATATATATATATATATAAACATATACTTATTATATCCCATTTGATAAATATTCATTGTATAAATCTTAAATCAAAATCGAATTTGAAACTTCACTATGCTTAATATTGTTTTTTGAAAACCTTTTTTCTTAAATGTGACGTCTTTCATTTTAAAAACATGTGATCATATATTTCAAGAATGACAGTTTTACGAGAAGCTTAAAGAAATCTTGAGCCAACGTCTTATGGGGATTCCATGGGTGCACCATAGCGTCACTAATGGTGTAACTCTATTCGTGGAGGACGGATATTCCATGGCGTCTCTAATAACATATTATGAAAAAATACGTGTGCACTATAATAGATGCGTATGATACGTACATACCCGATATGAATTATATGGGTAGACGGTCATGTAGTGACATACACACCGTTATGACACCGGAATTATGGGAGTAGTTATCCATATTTCCTATTATTATATACACGTGACTAATGTATATATTGTTCAATGAAAAGGTTATTATTATGATGTTTAACGATATATAAATGCTTTGGTTTGAAAGTTGATCACTTGATTGTACTTTACTTTTAAATTTATGTTTCTCTATTACGTCTCTGTTTTTCTTTGGTTATATATCTGTTTACCGAGCGTAGCTCAGCCGTTTCCTTGTTTTACATCTTATCGGCAGGTATTCAAGGGGCTATGGGGGAGCGTTTAGAACTCTGATTATGTTTAGTTGCATTATATTGAACCTTAGTTAATACCACAATTAGATGTTGTATTATGTTTTCCTTAGACTTCTTATACATTAAGATATGTTTATGAAATTGGGGTGTTACAAGACACTTAAATATAAGATTTATAAGTTATTGAAATTTCAATCGATATTAAGAATGTTCTTCTTTTTGTTTATATCATTTATTCTAAAAAGTAAAAAGGTTTTGAGGTTTTGATCCTATTGGAACTTTTTTTTCTTCTTCCAATTTTTTCTTAAAATAGAGATTTAATCTCATTATTTTTTTTATCATTTGCTTCGAATCCTAGCACAAGCTCTAATCGTCCTCCAAAGAATAATATAATTGTTGCTATTTTTGTCACTAAACTCTAGATCTTGTCGCTAAATTGCGACTTCGTCGCTAAATGTTTGTTTCTTCTTCATAGACTGACTTTCTGTCGCTAAGTGTAGTTTTTGTCGCTAAACTGATGCAATATTTTTAGATAAAATCTTCCTGGTCTGTTTATTAAAATCTTTCTTTATCAACTTTTCCAACATACCTTTTCTTCTCTAAATTTTATTATAATCTTTCTTGCTTCTTATTCTCGCTACCATCAACAATATATTGTTAAAGAAACGTGTACCAAAATTGTCAAAAACATTTGAAGACAAAGGAGTCATTGCAATTATAAATTCTCATGTAAATAATCGATGTCGAAGAAAGAGTCAATATTGTTGTTAAAAGATGTTCACATATACATCTCGAATTCAATAATTCAAGATCTAATTCATAGACGTTTCTCTACTCTTTTATCCTCCAGGGAGTATTAGAAGAGATATCAATGCAGGGTTTGTTAGGATTTGTTAGTGAATATTGTAAAAATTATATTTAGAGATTATATTTAGTTATTTAATAACATTAGGTTTTTTATTCACCAAAATAACCCAAGCTTATATATATGTCTTTTGTAATATCTTTTATAATAAAATGATCAATAGAATTACATATTTGCCATTTTACAGTTTGTGGAAAATGATAATAGTTACAGTTTGTTAAAGTAATTGAATTGAATTTTTGTGTTTAATGCAGTGAAAAGAATAAATGGACTTTTTTGTGGGACAAAGAAAAGTCATACAAGATTCAATTTTTAATAATATGAGGCATGTAAAATTATTAGGTAGAAAAAAGAATTAGAAAATTTATTTAGCATTATAAATATTTATTTATTAAATATACAAGTTTTAATAACATGAAGCATGTAAAGAACTATAAGAACCAATTTTTAGCCACACATTCATTATGCATAATTTTAAATTTATGTATTGTTAGAGAAAAGATTGACAGACTCAGTAACTTGGGTGTTTGGGATTCAACCCTTTGACCTCCTGCTTAGCAGTGCAAACCTATCAAGCTCTTGGCGAGCCTAAGGTGGTCAAGTGGCTAGTTGGAGAAAGATGATCGGAATATGTTTACTGCGGGAAGTGTATAGGTATTCCGGTCAAGAGATAATGTGTGCAAGTATGAGAGTGGAGAAGATGATGAAGCCGTCCTCCAAAACCTGAAGTGTGGAGTATTTATACCCAACACTACCAGGTATCAACAACGTATGGCAATGATGACCATTTATGGCTCACAATAGGATTAACGTCTATATCATTATATAACTTTATTAATGCTCTGACGGTTACACTCAAGGATTAGGCTTGAGTGTCTGACTGGTAGGATGTCAGGAGTCTGATGCTGTGAGACGAACTCCAAAACATCAGTGTTGGTCTACACAAGTCCTTATACATGCCAGGCCATGAGTGTCGGACTGAGCGTCGGATGCCGGGGCAGATCTCCGGACACGGGGTGCTAGGTGTCAGGACACATCTCTCGGATCCCGGACCCGGGGCCGGGACACATCTCTCGGATCCCGGACACGGGGCCAAAGTGCCACGGGGTCATGTTTCCCGGACACGGGGCCAAAGTGCCGGGACACAACTCCCGGATCCCGGACACGGGGCCATGTTTCCCGGACACGGGGCCAAAGTGCCGGGACACAACTCCCGGATCCCGGACACGGGGCCATGTTTCCCGGATACGGGGCTTGGTTCCCGGGACACGGGGCCTGGTTCCCGGGACAAGGGGCCTGGTCCGGCCTGGTTCCCGGACACGGGGCCTGGTTCCCGGACACGGGGCCTGGTTCCCGGACACGGGGCCTGGTTCCCGGACACGTTCCCGGACACGGGCCTGGTTCCCGGACACGTTCCCGGACACGGGCCTGGTTCCCGGACACGTTCCCGGTCACGGGCCTGGTTCCCGGACACGTTCCCGGACACGGGCCTGGTTCCCGGACACGGGACCTGGTTCCCGGACACGTTCCCGGACACGGGCCTGGTTCCCGGACACGTTCCCGGACACGGGCCTGGTTCCCGGACACGTTCCCGGACACGGGACCTGGTTCCCGGACACGTTCCCGGACACGGGCCTGGTTCCCGGACACGGGACCTGGTTCCCGGACACGTTCCCGGACACGGGCCTGGTTCCCGGACACGGGACCTGGTTCCCGGACACGTTCCCGGACACGGGACCTGGTTCCCGGACACGTTCCCGGACACGGGACCTGGTTCCCGGACACGTTCCCGGACACGGGGCCGGATGTCGGGTCTCTTTTGCCCGGACGGGGTCGGACGTCAGGTCACTTTTGTCCGGACATGGGACACAAGTGCCGGCTGTCGGAGTGTCGGACGCCGGAGTGTCGGGCTTCGTAGTGCCAGATACTAGAAGTTGAAGGCTGACACATAGGAAAGGTTTCTTGTGAGCCAGGCTAGGTGTTTGAGGGTATAATAGGCTATATGTATTGAGCCTATTCCCTACTAACACCATCATGCCCCCCCAGTTAGGTTTTAAAAAGGTTTGTTTTTGAAGCCTAACTCCTTAGCTCTCATTGCCTGTTTCGGCTATTCTTTGCCTGACCCTATCATGTCCAACCCCTAGTGTTGCATGTCTTGGCTAGGGTTGTATATGATGTTTGCTCATATGGCGATATCAAGAATAATGTTTTATTGGGTGATCAAGCCAATAACTCATTACTATCTTTTCATCCTAGATGTGTTTATGACACCGTTTTAGGTGTGCATGAAGATATTTATGTTTGATTGTGTCTATGACACCTTGTGAGTGCCCATGGTGCTTTTGTATGTCGATGACATATCTAGGTGTGGGTATCACTCATGTATATTTCATATTGTGCCGATGACACTTTTGTTGGTTAACCTTTATTTTGTTTTACTCGCGAGTGATGTCGCTTCCCAATGAGAAGTGCTTGTCTTTTCCCGGTAGGTAAAAAGACGAAATATTTGTTTGGCGTAGACTTAAGATGTCTATATGTGCCTTTTGCTAAATTTCCCCCAAACGTAGTTCGGGGTGGTGTATCAGGCTTGTTGCCTTGTGGGATACATAGATCAGACCACTTTGTATTTTGAGGTGCATTTCTGTGAATGACTCTTTGAAGAGTGTCTTTTTATGGTGGGGCCAAGTCCCTCATGAGTGAGATGGCCAAACACCAAAATCTGCCAGATTGCCCAGATATGCAGACTTGGCTAGCTGTTGATTGTTGGTGGGGCCAAGTCCCTCATGTATGACTCTTTAAGAGTGTTTTCTTATGCTGATGCCAATTCCTTCATGAGTAAAATGGCCAAATATCAAGGTCTGCCAGACTGTCCATATATCAAGACCTGGCGGGTTGGCTGTTGAATATCAAGGTCGGCCAGACTGGCAAAATATCAAAACTCGCTGGTTGTTCAGCTCATGCCAAGTTGTTTCGAAATTATGTGTATGATGAGGTGCTTGTTTGGCTTAGACTTAGATGTCCATCTTGGCCTATGCACTTGGTTTGAACGTTTCCCAGAGATATGTATATGATGATGGGCATGTGTGGCTTGGATTTAAATATCCATCTTGGCCCTATGCACTTGATCTTGAACGTTTGTTCAGAATTATGAAATTGTATATGCACGCATGCACAATGTTATATAAAGACAACGTTGTGGAATAGCATAGGGATTCAAGATCAGACCAATTATTTCTTCAATGAATTTGTATAGGTTTTTCCATGACCTTTCCCTTTTTGTAATGATCCGGGTTGGTAGATAATGGGTTATATGATCAAAACAATAATTTATCAAACATGACATTCCATGACATGGGTATCTGATGTGCATCCAGTTTAAACAGGGTATAAGAAATATTACCTTTGAGTACCCTTTAAGGGTCTTCCCGTACAATATTGTTTAGGTTCCCTGCTTGTGTGGTTGCATTCTTCGCTACATTAGTTCTATAAGTTTGAAAGATGTGGGACGAACACTTTTAACAGAAGTTGCCTAAGCTTCAATGTCTCGGTCATAATGAATAGACAAATAGTAATTGTCTATCATGAAATCCTGGAAGCTAATGATGGTAGGACCTCAGGAAGTAGGACCTCAGGTGGTAGGATCTTAGGAGCCGAGGGCCGGATCCGGGAGCGGGAGCAGGGAGTCGGGATCCGAAGTTGGGGTTGGGAGACCCGGGAGCCGGTTGAGAGTTGGCAGGGAGTGAGAGTGTGCATAATGTGGAAGGGTTTAAGAGTCTTCCATGGATGTGGAAGGGACTTGGATTTAACAATTCCCCTTACTAATGTATGTAGGGTCTGTAGTAATCCTTTATGTTGGATTTTATTTTTGACCAGAATGACATATGTGAATGTTTTAGAATGTAGAAATGTTACTCGGTACTATGTATTGTGTCCATGACATTTTTAGATCAGAAATGGTATTCTGGTCATGGCATCATGTCCCTAACCGTGGTTATGCCAGTTGAGGTAGGGCATTTAGCAATTACATGGATGGTAAACTGGGATACTGGTCATGGCCTCATGTCCTTAACTGTGGCTTTGCCATCTGGGGTAGGAAATTTTACCATGCCATGGATGGTACATGAATTTGTTTCAAATTATTCTGGTGTAGGCCTGTCTAGTTAGGACATTGTAGGCTGATGGTGCCAAGTTTATCAATTGAACCTAGTAGTAAGCCAATTTTTCCCCATTACCTGCATAATTGGGTTAGACTGATAATGTCATGGTTACCCTTATGCATTTGGTTATTCAGGAGCATGCGTTCGTGTATGCATGGTCATGCCAAGTGCGTAGCTACTCCACATTCAATGAACTTGTCTAGGGTTTTTGTGTGGATCCATAATCCAAGTAGGTAGAAATTAATTTACTAAATAGTATTGGGATGCACGATCAGACCAATTATTCTATCAATATAATATCTCTTTGGGATCATGGCATGCCATGTCCTTGACAAAGGATTATTAAGTTATTGAAGAAAAAAAAAAAAGTAAATTATTGTCACATTTAATTCCCTAGAAAGGAATTCTCATATGACATTTTTTTTTTATTTTTTTTTTTTTATTTTTTTTTACCATGAATATATGGCCATCTGGGGCCATGATGATCTACGTCTTCCCCTTCTTCTGTTAAGCATATGTTTTTTTGGTAGGAATTTTATTTGCTTGTTGTCTATCTGAAGACAAGGTGTTTTCTTCCTTCAATGTTTTTAGATCTACAACAATCTCTGAGTTTGATATTGTAGTGGAGGTTTAAGTGAAGGTGGAGGCACACTCTGTTACCTTAAATGTTTTAGAAACTGTTCAACAAGAGATCTCCATTGGCAAGAATTACTGGTTGGGATCCGACCTTAACGTTGAGACAAGTTGAAACGAAAGATTGATTGGTGTTGGTTGTGTCGCTTCACACCAACAATACTTGTAAAACTGGCCTATAGTCGGGATGACTATTGTGGCAGGGTGGCTATCATACCAGGATGGTTATTGTGGCTGGATGGCCAAAATGGTTACTATGCCAGGAAGGATATTATGCATGGATGGCTATTATCTCCAGATGGCTATCATGCCAAGATGGTTAGTACGCCAAGATAATGAATATGACAAGATGACTAGTATTCTAGGATAGATAGTAAAGTCTTTGCCAGCCGACAACTTCTGGTCAAAAGCCATCTCCAAGGCTGTTAAGATCTTGTCACGCTGGATATCAAAATATTGCCAAATCTGGCTATCAAAATGTTGCCAAAGCTGGACGACTATCAAGGTCGTTCCAACTGGCCGAATATCAAGGTCGGCTTAACTAGCCGACTGTCCGGATTTGGCCGAGCTGTCGGATGTCCGGAGCTGGCCTAATTGGGCCGGCTGTCAGTACCTGGCCGAAATGGTCGGCTGTCCGGAAATGGCTAAAATGGCTCTGTCATAACTGGCCGACTGTCCGGAGCTGGCCGAAATGGTCGGCTGTCCGGATCTGGCTTAATTGGCCGACTGTCGGGATCTGGCCGAAATGGCTGGCCGTCCGGATCTGGCTAAAATGGCTGGCTGTCCGGATTTGGCCTAACTGGTCGGCTCTCAGGATCTGGCCGAATTTATTTATTTATTTATTTATTTTTGTCCGGATCAATGATCCTGGTTTGTGGAAATAAGATGCAAGCTTTGTTACTCTTTATTGTGCCCATGGCACTTTTAGGTCTTTATTGTTCCCCTGACACTTTCAGATCAGTCTTGTGTCCATGACATTATTTAGATGCGTACTGTATCCATGACACTTTCTCATCCGGATTATTTCCATGACCCATTTAGATCCATATTGTGTTCATGACACTTTTAGATCTATATCTTGGCCAATGCATCCTTGTGGCTATGCCAACTAGGGTATGACACAGTGCCACGTCAGGGATGGTAGATGGAATTGATCCAAATTTTTGAGAGCCTACCCAGTAGGACTTTGTAGGCCGAAAGTCTCATGGCATCCAATGCCTTTATGGGATACAAAGATCTGACTAAGTTAAACCTTTTTTCCTGTCTGGCCAACATCAATGGTTGCCTATGACATTTTTTAGACGGATTAGTATTTTGGACATGGTATCCTGTCCCTAAGTGTGGCTATGCCAACTAGGGTAGGGAATTCGACCATGTCATGGATGGTTGATGGAATTGCCCCAAATTTTTGTAATGCAGGCCTGCCCAGTAGGACATTGTAGGCCGATGGTGCATCAATGATTGCAAAATTAATCATTTCTAACCTATAGTGTGGATATTCTCCTAACATCATGTTTATTGCTACTTCTCCTATTGGCCAATGCGTCTCACCTGAAAACCCCACTAGAGGGAATTGTGTTGGACGCTTTGAATGTTGTATTTTTTGAGGGAGCTTCCAAAAACAGTGGGCATAAATAATGTCCATTGAGCTCCCTGTATCAACATATGCCTTATTCACTTCATAGTTGGCTAATCGGATTTGTATTACTACAGGGTTGATGGAAGGAGTTTCAATTGGTGGGAAGCAAAAAGGCTCCATCACCCAATCCTGAAGGACTGATGCCTTCCTTTTGCGGGATGTAGTTTCTTCCTGCGCCATGTATATGTAATTAGGTGGGGTGGTGGATGGGGTATTGGTGGTTGTCTTTGGCTTAAGTGAACCGATTTGTGATGAGGAATTGCCTTCCATGGCGAAGAAAAAATGGTGGTGAAACTTAGAAATGAAATGAAAAAAGATAGAAATGAAATGAGACACCGTTGCTAACACGTGTCCCACGGATGGCGCCAATGTTAGAGCAAGGATTGACAGGCTCAGTAACTTGGGTGTTTGGGATTCAACCCTTTGACCTCCTGCTTAGCAGTGCAAACCTATCAAGCTCTTGGCGAGCCTAAGGTGGTCAAGTGGCTGGTTGGAGAAAGATGATCGGAATATGTTTACTGCGGGAAGTGTATAGGTATTCCGGTCAAGAGATAATGTGTGCAAGTATGAGAGTGGAGAAGATGATGAAGCCGTCCTCCAAAACCTGAAGTGTGGAGTATTTATACCCAACACTACCAGGTATCAACAACGTATGGCAATGATGACCATTTATGGCTCATCAATAGGATTAACGTCTATATCATTATATAACTTTATTAATGCTCTGACGGTTACACTCAAGGATTAGGCTTGAGTGTCTGACTGGTAGAATGTCAGGAGTCTGATGCTGTGAGACGAACTCCAAAACATCAGTGTTGGTCTACACAAGTCCTTATACATGCCAGGCCATGAGTGTCGGACTGAGCGTCGGATGCCGGGGCAGATCTCCGGACACTGGGTGCTAGGTGTCAAGACACATCTCTCGGATCCCGGACCCGGGGCCGGGACACATCTCTCGGATCCCGGACACGGGGCCAAAGTGCCACGGGGTCATGTTTCCCGGACACGGGGCCAAAGTGCCGGGACACAACTCCCGGATCCCGGACACGGGGCCATGTTTCCCGGACACGGGGCCAAAGTGCCGGGACACAACTCCCGGATCCCGGACACGGGGCCATGTTTCCCGGATAAGGGGCTTGGTTCCCGGACACGGGGCCTGGTTCCCGGGACACGGGGCCTGGTTCCCGGACAAGGGGCCTGGTTCCCGGACACGGGGCCTGGTTCCCGGACACGGGGCCTGGTTCCCGGACACGTTCCCGGACACGGGCCTGGTTCCCGGACACGTGACCTGGTTCCCGGACACGTTCCCGGACACGGGCCTGGTTCCCGGACACGGGACCTGGTTCCCGGACACGTTCCCGGACACGGGCCTGGTTCCCGGACACGTTCCCGGACACGGGCCTGGTTCCCGGACACGGGACCTGGTTCCCGGACACGGGCCTGGTTCCCGGACACGTTCCCGGACACGTTCCCGGACACGGGACCTGGTTCCCGGACACGTTCCCGGACACGGGCCTAGTTCCCGGACACGGGACCTGGTTCCCGGACACGTTCCCGGACACGGGCCTGGTTCCCGGACACGGGACCTGGTTCCCGGACACGTTCCCGGACACGGACCTGGTTCCCGGACACGGGACCTGGTTCCCGGACACGTTCCCGGACACGGGACCTGGTTCCCGGACACGTTCCCGGACACGGGACCTGGTTCCCGGACACGTTCCCGGAAACGGGGCCGGATGTCGGGTCTCTTTTGCCCGGACGGGGTCGGACGTCAGGTCACTTTTGTCCGGACATGGGACACAAGTGCCGGCTGTCGGAGTGTCGGACGCCGGAGTGTCGGGCTTCGTAGTGCCAGATACTAGAAGTTGAAGGCTGACACATAGGAAAGGTTTCTTGTGAGCCAGGCTAGGTGTTTGAGGGTATAATAGGCTATATGTATTGAGCCTATTCCCTACTAACACCATCATGTATCAATACTTAAATTCGAATAAAATTAGTGGACAAAAATCATCATCAAATCTCCTCCTTGTACATCAACAATGAGTAACTATAAATGATTCATATTAAAAAAATTTCTTATTGGATCCCTCCCCATTGTTCCTAATCCTTAAACTCAAGGTTGTTAAGATCGGGATCCAGCTATGATCGTTTTCGTCTTTACAAGATCGGAATCGTAAGATCAGATCGAGATCGTAAGATCATACTAAAATAGGTTTTCGTCATATTAATATAATCTATGATTCATATAATAGCTAATAATATGTCAAAATAAATGAGTTTAGTAAAATTTATATAGATATAGATTACTTATTTGAGTCGATATTGATATTAATCTATATGGTTTCGTTGTTGAATTAAAATATTTTATGAAAGTTAGACAATATATTTTTTTTGTTTATTTTAACAAACTTAATTTATATATAGTTTTTTTCTTCTCAAATTCTAGAAAGGTAGTATCAGATCGTACAAATATCCTAAGATTTTAAGATCAAGATCGAGATCCCGTTAAGATCCTATGACTTTTATATCTTATGCAGGATCGAGACCATTTTTGTTAAACGAGATCGTAAAATCATAAAATCTTAAAATCAGGATCAGAATCTTAACGACCTTCCTTAAAATACTAAATTGCATTTTTTTAGTCTCTTTTTATTTTAAATCTTTTATATATTCACTAGGTTGTCAAAATTATATTTTATTTTATCTTTCTTTATTGTTAATTTTTATTTTAGTAGAAGTTGGGGAAGAAAGTCAAAATATTTGTTTCTATATCATTTTAATTGTTTATATTTGAATTTGTTTATTTTATTTTTTACTGGAAATTTGTATGTGCTTTTAATTATGATATTCTTCTTAAACTAATTGTACTTTCATTTAATACTTATTAAAGAGTAAATCTATATTTTGATTATATAACGTATAACATTTTTTCTTAACATACACTACAAACTAAATGCCAATTACTGACTGAAACAATTTCTCACTAAACTTAAATAAGTCAATAAAAGTAGTCACGGAGTGTTAAAATATTAATTAAAAAATATAAAAGACCGAAAAAGGGGCGCACTCATTTTAGAACCTCATTCTTTTTAACACTTTACTATTTGAACCCTAACTCACTCTAAACTCCAACCACCGCACCATTCATCGGAATCTGTTCCGTCGCCGGCATCATCATCACACTGTCGCCCCGTCGCCGGAATCTGCTTCCATTTTCAACCACCGATTTTGTTTTCAGTTCTCTCGCTCGTAGCTTCTCCCAAATCTAGGTATACTTCGATCAAATTGACTTGTGATATGTACTTTGCTTTCAGTTTCATAGCATTTTGATGAATATTAAGTCAGATTGCTTTGATGTTTGATGTGTGATTCAATCAAATTGACTTTTGATATGCTACTATGCCATTTCATAGCCTTTTATGATTATTAAGTACATTGCTTTGATATTACACATATTTAGAAGTTGAATATATGCTGATTGTGATTTTTAAGTTTTATCATTATAGACTAGAGAATCATGTTTTGAATTTACGGTTTCAGGCTTTGTGTATATACTTTGCTTCCTTTTAGTATTTTATGAGTGATAGTGGTAACAAAAATGGATAAACTCTTATGGATAAGAAAGTAGTATATAATTTTGGTCCTTTTACGACTTTTTTACACCTTTGCGGCTTTACTAAAATTGACCTGCAGTTAGTCTTATTTAGAGTAGCAGGGGATTAATAATTTCAGGTTCATAAGGTTCAATAGCTGAAGGGTACATTGCTCGAGAAAGCCTAACTTTTTGCTCTCGATACCTATCTGGAGTTGAAACCTTGTTGACGAGGCCACTCAGAAATAATGATGATGACAATCAAAATGATATAGAAGAATTCAACCTACTTCGTCCAGGAAGACCATTAGGACAACGTGATAATATGCATTCACATCTATCATCTCGTAAAAGGAAGAGGTTCCCTAATTGTCAGATTGATGAGAAGTCCCTTAAACAAGCACACCGCTATGTTTTATTTAATATTAACTCAATTACGCCTTTCAAGAGTAAGTGACTTTCGTTTCCTAATCATTTTACCTTTTTTAACTGACAAATTTATAAATCGTTTTTTATTTTATTTCAAGGGAGCGTAAAAGTGTTGTTAAGGGGCAATATCGTGCCCGTCAACCACCTGAGCATGAATTTCAGAAGATTTGTTGTCGAGGTTTTAGTGACGGGTTTCAAAAACGGGTAATTTTATTATACCAGAATTAATACTACAAGTTTATTGGCTAGACCTAAGATGCTTATCAACAATACTTTAAAGGTTGCACGCTTAGAGGAGCAAAACGATCCAAGAGTAACAGAAGAAGTTAAGTGGCTTGCTCGTGGTCCTAATGATTTTGTGAAACGATATTCAGGTTACCTTGTTAATGGTTATCGATTCCACACACAAGACCATAAAATAAACCTAAAAACCCAAAATAGTGGAGCTGTTGTGAGTGTGGTTGATGCTAGTTACACTAGTGCTCGAGAAGGAAACACAACTCACGAGGTGATGAACTACTATGGTAAATTGAAGGATATCGTGGAATTGAATTATTATGGTCAAATACGGATAGTTTTATTCAAGTGTGATTGGGTTGAAAACGATAGAGGTTGTAAAAGAGATGAATTTGGTATCACACTTGTGAAGTTCTCATATCTGGCCCACACAGGTGCTGATTTACTTGACGACCCATTTGTTTTGGCATCACAAGTCGACAAAGTATTCTATGCTCATGATCCGAAGTTAGAAGGTTGGTTTGTTGCAAGACATGTAAAAGTTAGGGACGCGTTCAACATGCGATGTGATACTGATCAAAATAGTCTAAATTCACTCCATTACACATTTGAAGTCCCAAATTTGCATAGGGTTGCTGTTAGTGGAGTCTCGAGAGGTAGTAGAAGATGAAAACAAACTAGAGTAAATTACATTTTATCATTATGCTCATAAATCAAGAACAAGTTACCTCATTTGTCACTATGGTACGCTACTGTTTCTTTAATGAACAATATTGTATTATATGCTATTGAAAGTTTTATTATAATTTATTTTTAGTTAATCTGTTGCTAACAATCTTAAATTTGATTCACAGTCTACACAGGACGGGAAAATGTACCTGGGAACTAAGTCTTTTGCAAGACCATTCTTTTTCATATTTTCCGAGTTGCAATTTCTTCCAATAAACCTCACAGGTATGAGTATTTTCAAAACTACTTGATGATAATTTTTAAGAGCTTGATGTGGAAACTGGAAACATTCTTTGCAGCTATATTAAAGTTTTCCATAAATCTTACAGGTACAAGTTTTTTGTTATGTTTTTTATTCTGCAGACTATTGCACTGGAAATCCACCATGCCAAATTCTACGGTAAATTTAAATAGACATGTCTTGTGCAATCCAAGCAGATTAAAGTAATGAAAAACTTGTTTGATGGCTATTTTCTTGTGCAATATAAGCAGGACCTTTTGCTTTTTGTTTCACTTAGTGCCAACACACAAGGAAATGATGTTAGCGTTTCAAAGTGTGAAGGGGTTGCTACTGCTAAATCACCACATAACGCACCTGGTTAGTTACCTTCTTTTTATTCTTTGGCAAAAGGGTAGTATTTTGATATGGGTTTGGGTGAGTAAAAATAATGTGATTCATTCGTAAATTTCACAAACTTTGTTGGAGTAGGGAACAAGTCAATGTTAAAGTTAGTCTTGGTATTGAATTCCGAATATGCCTCCATCTCTTAGACGGTAACGAAAAGTACACTTTGGAATTTGGATAACTTGTGACGAGCTCGATATAATATATTTTTGACTCATTTTTTTTTTCTAAACTACCTTGTTCTGTTTATTTTGTTTGACCCGGTAAGATGAAACAAAAGATTTTATTTCTCAATCTTATTGAATTATCTCTAATGATTCATGTTTGTTTTTTGTAGATTACTTCCAAGATAGAAACATATGAGCAACAAGTCACTTGCTGAAACCGCAATGCGACCCATTTGACCCGTATTGCCAGTAATAATAAGAATGTTTTTGTATCTTTTTGTTTAGCTTAGTCAAGAATAAATTGATTTAGTATAATTGTTATTTTGAATTTGCATATCAATAAATTAACTATTATTTATAATATGTATTCTATAATTGATGCAAATATCATTTTGTTTGGAAAAAGAAAAAAAAAAACTTTTACTGACTGAACAACTCAGTGAGTAATAAATATTATGCAGTTTCTTAAATACCCTATAATGACTGAAGTCTTTCAGTAATAAAAAGTTTTGACCCTTTTGTGACTGAAAATTAAGTCATAATAGACTTTTAGTGATGGTGGCAATAGTGACTGATTTTTCTTCAGAAGGAGTAGCCCAAATGGTCTTTTGTGACTGTTTTTAGACTTTTTCTGACACTTTTTTTCAGTCACTAAAAGTCATTTATCTTGTAGTGATATTTTTAGTATTCGTTATTTTGTAAGTCGAGTTATGAGCCGAATAACATTAAAAAGTGGGATTCCATTCACAAATCAACCATCATAAATATGGAGAGAATGTATAATTTTAATGTACGTACACTGCAAAAAAAATTAAAATAATTCCAGATATATCGATTTCATTAATTAGGAAATAATGTATATACCTAAATCTTGTTATATGTCAATTTAAGACATAATTCCAGTTTTCTCTCAAATTTAATCAATTAAAAAAAAAAAAAAATTGAATTTGCCTAAAAATCGGAAGAAATTTAGTTTTGTTGTTGAATAATCTATTTAGACATGTTAGATCTGTAATGTTAATTTTCAAAATCTTAATTGTTAGCTAAACCCACAAAAGAATATGTTATAGTAAAACAATTATTATGGAGTATTGTTTTTGGATATTTACTTTAAAAATTAAACAGCAAACTATATATTTTACATTTTAGTTCACATAATTTTTTTCAATGTCTTTTGATTATGCTCAAAGGTCAATATATATCTTTAAATTCCCTATCAGTTACCATTGGGGCTCTCCCTCAACGGTACCACCACCGTAAATATCCAGGACCCACAGGTGTCCCAATTGAGGTCGGGGGTTCGACCCCAAGCACCAGTGGGGATTTGTGGTCAGGTGATTTACCCGGCGTTGATGTCTCTTGTGGGTGGGACGGACGGGTACCAATATGGTACACAGGCTCAGAGGGTGCTTGCCAAGATTAAAAAAAAAAAAAAAAATTCCCTATCAGTTTTTTTGGTAACTTTCTCATATAAACAAACCAAGTTGACAACTCTACTTACAATATATTCAAAATGAACGCCTCGATCTCTTGCCGTACAGTAGCTTATAACGATGGAGACCACTAGGCAACTAACCTATATATGTGTTTGACTAAATTAATATTGAACAAATTCATTGTATAATGACAAGGGGGATTTAACCCTATAAGATATATAAACGTGTGGCAAGTGTTAAAGTATGTAATCCACAACGACAAACAGTTAACAATACATTATCCAAAACGGGTAACAAATATGTCAACACTGTGACATTATACATCGATTTTGAAGCTTCGTCTTTACGTGTAATAGAGAAGTTTCTCTTTTGTTATGCATTCTTCATTTTAACCTATGCTAAGGGGTGTTTAAGTTGTTGATAATGAATCTAAGATGGTTTTATTATAGGTCTTCTTTTCTTAATTTCAATCAGAATTTTATAAAAAACATTAAACGATTACCGGACCTTAGTGTTATGGCTAATAAGTTTTTCATAACCATCCATTACTTTATTATGGTGTATAGTGAAATACTATATGCCTATATGATTGGAGAGTAAATACCATGTATGAGACACATATCATTTGAGACGTGGTCAATCGAGTGAACTAGCTAGACTTGAGAGATGTCACTCTTCATCCGAAGCCCTTCATCGACCTTCTCTCGGTTAATTAACACCAATTGTTGATAACTCGCACTTAATTGGATGCTGGTTCCAAGATTCGTTGAATTGTGAATCCCCTTATTTTCGGATGGAAAGTTTGTGTTAGTTTTAGTACACACAAAAATAAAATTATTGTCTTGCCTCGTCCATCGGACATGATTTAACCTAATATAAAGACATAATTTCAGGTGTATATAAGTTGGATGAAAGCACACTTTATGTTGGATCTAACATAATGTTGCAAAATCTCATTAGTATGGGATAATTGGGTAGTTAATCCCCTTTAACTTTTGTTTTTTCATTTTCCCCACATCATCTCGTTTGCGGGGTGTAAGTATTTAATAAATTCTTAAATGTTTCAAAAAATAAAAATAGAACATATTACAAGTTTTTTCATATAAAATTTTCTTCCATTCTGTTAATTACGTAGTAATTATTTGTTACTCCGTATTTACAATTTTTTTTCCAATTATATGCCGTGCACAAGAAATAACAGAAGTTGACATTGGCATATAGTGACACACTAACCACGTCATTATACACATACAGTCAGTAATTAACATTATATTTGCATTCTTATCTGTTCTAAAGAGCTTTATATATCGTATAAACTACTTAGTTGACAAATCTCTAAAACCTTCTTTACAAACGAAATGAACACAACAACAACAGATGCCGTAGAACCCCATGGACACAACAATTACATCCTTATCACTGGATTCTTTGCGGCGGTCTTCCTCCTATTCATCTTAGCATACGCGTCTTACATCTGGAAGTACTCTCGATCGCCACCAGAAACCAACATCTCTTTTGATTCAACAGCCCATGGTGATGCAGACAATCACCACCTTCTAACATTCTCTCATGGCATTGATGATGATGTCCTTGTAACTTTCCCGACGTTCCTCTACTGTGATGCTGATGCCACGGTGACTCACAAAGGTGACACTGCCACCGATGACAACAGCTCAGGTTGTTCTATCTGTTTGGCTGAATATAAACCAACAGCTGTTGTCCGGTTATTGCCAGAATGTAGTCACTTGTTTCATGTAAAGTGTATAGATACGTGGTTGAAGGCTCATGCTACTTGTCCCGTGTGTCGGAACGCACCACACTCTAGAAACTCTAGCCCTATGAATCTAACGCATATAGTTTGACGACTTAATGAATTGATTCGATTTGTGTAAGTAAAACTCATAATCTGAAGTTAGATATATAATATTATTTTCAGTTTGATTCTGAGCAGAGTTCTTATATCTGTCTTTAGCGGATATATGATACTTTCATTATGGTTTACTAACATGCATTCAGATGATATTTCTCGAATGTTTAACAATTTTAAACTAAATAGCTAAATTCAGTGTTGTAAAAATCAGATTCCAACGCTGAGTACAGGCGCCAAAGGCTACAAGGCCTTAAAACCCGATCAATGATCAAACTCAGAAAATATCGGTGAGACTCACTCGAAGTCGGTCAAAACTCGTTGAAACTTAAAAAAAATATATCGAGATTTGTATAGAAATTATGGTCGAATCAGCATAAACAACAATGCTTATAGACTTTTTTTGGCTTCCAACGACCAGAACATCAAGTACAAGAAACCGATATATAGAAATTCCAACACAATCTGATATTTACATACAAAAACACCAATTTGAGTACTCCTCTCCTATGCTAATTACAAGCTACTAGGTCCCTGAACTAAGTGAAAACTACGGCCTTACTATTTTAATTTCTTTTATCTTTATTATTTATTTTCATAATTAGAGTTTTATTATCCAGTTCGAACTTTCGCAAAGTCACACTGTCGGAGAGTATTAGATAATAAACCCAATATGAGGATTTGGGTCCATTAAAGTTTCATTAAGTTTATGTATGATATATATGTTTATCAATAATAATAATAATAATCAAGGGCTTTATTTTAATCGTAAGTAGCATTTTTGCAATAATTAAGATAAAAATACGGTTTAATATGATAATGATATCTAAGAAACAAGTGTTGTAATGGTAAAGAGTTAAGACTTTTATAGGGTAAACTTTAAGAATTGTCATAGTATATTCTTAATTATTGCCAAACGCTACTTGCAATGACATCATTATAATAATGTCGTTTTATATAAGCTACTTCGCCTTTGTTTTAATATTTTGAAATTATTCAAGCTAGACAATATATACAACTAAAAAGTATAGATCAGGTCAACTTCTAATAAAAATAGTTAGCAACGAAGTACGTATTAAAATGTTGAACACCTTCATCCTCGTAGACCCTTTCGTACTTTGACAAATGCATCAAATCCAAATCTAGTAAAAGGCTGACTACTTCAAGGATATAACATAAAGCTTTAAGGGCATCATCAACGTTCCACCGACAATAGTTATATAAACATATCGCACTAACTTTGGAGGGAAACATTAGCGTCTGTGACTATTTGAACAACTGAGAGAACCTTCACATTTTGGTAAAGCTCGAAGGGCATTTAAGTAACAGACTATAACATGAATGTTGCCATGATGTCATACCATTAGTTGCATGTACACTACAAGTCCGGAAAGCATGGCCGTTGAACTATTTATGAACCTGGGAACACCATGATCTAGCTACAACGGTTTCATTCGTATAACATGCACGATATGGTCGAATAGATCATGTCATTTCATCCCAAACTAGTCATTAGAAGATTTATAGTATGATATATACCAAGAGATTTATTATCTTTAAGATATGATCTCTTATGGATAGGGTTGACAACGAGTCATGCTTGAGCAATGAGTAAACCAATACCCGCATCCATTTATAAAATCTATATCGATATATACCCAAACCGATGGTTATCAAGTACCCAATTAGGTTTATACAAAAGTTTATCCAGTGTTCCCCACGGGTACTTGGTATCCCCGTTTAAGTTTAAGCTGCCACTACAAATAACTTGTCATTTATACGCATTTTATCAATGTATACATCAATGAATACGAACAAATTTAAAAGCTTCGTACTAAAAAGTGTGAACAAATTTAAAAGCTTAGTCATGTAACTCCCGAGCGTAAAGCTCCTTCCACCTCCTCGTAAACATTTTAAGCCATCTTGTAACTTAGTATAGTGCTTATTCTAATTGATTAATTTATTTCAGCCCTTAAAAAAAAATTCAAGTTCACTTTACTATATTCAAATACCCACCAACCAGTGGAATATAACTTAAACAATGTAGTTTTTGTTTAGACTTATTTTTCTAGGTACATTAAATCTTCTTATACTTTCTCCTTTGTAAATTTAAACGTGAGCAGCACACTAGCAATGGCGCACCTTAATTATTACCACTAGTGCTGTTTTGTATTTGTTTATACCAAATATAAATAAAATACAAAATCGTGATAAAAAAAATAATTTTTTTCTATAAAAACTTTTTCTATGTATTTTTTGATTTTTCTCAAAGGTCAATATACCTATACTTGTAAACTTTTTCATATAAATTTACAACCAAAGTTGACAACATTTTTAAAGTTATCACAAATCAAAATGAATTCACCAGTAGATGGTGTAGATCCACCCTTCACAGCCAACACGGAAAGAACTAATCGAAACGACACGTACATGTTCGTGGTTGGATTCATTTTCATAGTCGCTCTCCTGACTAGCCTTGCCTACACTTCTCACATATGTAGGCTGCGATCTCAATCATCACAAACCACCATCTCTTTTGGTACGGAAAATGCAGACAACCATCATGTCATAACATTCTCCCGTGGCCTTGATGATGATGTACTAGTCACCTTCCCGACTTTTCTTTACTCTGATGCCGCATTGGACCAAAAAGGTGACAGTGAAAACGACTCTAGTTGTTCTATTTGTTTGGGGGATTATAAACGGGCAGATGTAGTCCGGTTAATACCGGAATGCAGCCACTTGTTTCATGTAAAGTGTATAGATACATGGTTGAAGGTTCATCCTACTTGTCCGATGTGTAGGAACTCGCAGTTTGCGGGGATGGTGCCATGATCAATTCAACGAAATTGACATATCGATTAGTAATAATGCTACCTTTATTTTTTTTTCATTTAAAATGAAATATTGTAAAAGAGTAGATGGATAGAAAATTTGTGCCATATTTTGTTTCCATTTACCAAACGACATAAACCAACTTAACTAACAGCATTTGTAAATTCCCAAATTTTATGAGAAGCAATTTTAAGGATAATATGGAGGGGTGATCCTTGATATATATAATTTGGTTATACCATCGTTAACGAAGGGGGTGCGTTTTCGGTAATATATGATAAATTTTAAGATGGTGATAACTTTTTAGAAATAGTCTATACGATTGTCATTATCAAAACTCATATTCTAATGGTTCATTATTTAGGATTCTGTTACAATAAAATGCTCTGGAAAGTGACAGAAGTTGACTCTGCTATATGTTAAGACCCATGCCAGCCAAACACATACTAAATAACGGGTCAGACATAATATTTTTGCATTATCCATCTATTTTATAAAATTTTATCAACATCTTATATGAATAACCTAAGTTAAGATCTCCCTAACCACACACGATGAACAACACAACAGACTCCGTGGAACCACCGTTCACGGAACCAAAAGGAAGCCACGACTACTTATTTGTCGCAGGATTCTTCTTCATGATCGTTCTCCTATTTGTCATCGCCTATGTTTCACACCTCTATAAGCGCTCTCAATCTCCACCACCACCAGACAACTCCTTTGATACAACTTCATATGAGCATTCAGACCGCCACCTATTAGGATTCTCTCGTGGTCTTGATGATGATGTCCTAGTAACTTTCCCAACGTTTCTTTACTCCGAGACCAAGATCACTAACAAGGGTGATACAACCAGTGATGCCAATGGATCCGGGTGTTCTATTTGTTTGGCGGATTATAAACCAGCTGATGTAGTTAGGTTATTGCCAGAATGTGAACACCTGTTTCATGTGAGTTGTATAGATACGTGGTTGAAGGCTCATCCTACTTGTCCCGTGTGTCGGAACTCACCACAATCCGGGAATTTGGCTTCCCAACTAATTGAATGACTAATGAAACAAAGTCAATATTAGCAAATAAACTTCATAGTTTGAAGTTCACATTGTTTGTGTCTCTTTATCCCATATGCAGTTGTAATTACATTCACTTACGAAAATTGAATATGTGCTTCAGATAAAGATTGCACGTTTTCACTTTACACGGATTACGTTTATTGCTCTACAGTTTATCATTTTAAAAATCTTTCCGCTGATATTATATTTAAAAACAACTAGCAAAAAGCTAGTGCAAATGATAATTAGATAATAAGCCCAAATTTGATATATGAGCTTGGTTCCGTTAGGTTTAGGGTTTAACACTCTTATAAATGACGATCATGGAATCAGACAAAGGGTTTATCATTCTAATATATCTAATAAACCCAAACCCGATATGTGGGTTTGGGTCCGTTAAGTTTAGGGTTTAACACCCCTATAAATCGATCAATAATATAGAATAAGACAAGGGGTTTATCATTCTAATATGGTATCAGAGCGGGTCTAATCATCAAACCTAGTTTCTATGCCACCCTTCAAACTCTAATCACGAAGGAATGAGCCGCCTAACATGACTAGTTTCCAAACCCTAAAAAAAAAAAAACCTATTTTGGGCTAAATTCACCTTTTCTTTTCTTTACATCACCAGCAAGTCAAATATGAAAGTTGTCAAGATCAAAAATAAAATAAAAAATCAAGTGCGTTTTATGAAAACAGATTTGTCAAAGCCGGATCTCAAGCTCAAAGTCTTTATGTTTATTTTATTTTTAACTGACGGAGAGTATCAGATAATAAGTCTAAACCCGATATATGAGTTTGGGTCCGTTAGGTTTAGGGTTTAACACCCTATAAATGACGATCAATAATATGAAATAAGACAAAGAATTTATCATTCTAATAGTTATAACTCCATTTTATCCAATTAAGAGTTACATTTCGACTCCTACTATTAATCATTGAAAAAGAAATTCAATGTGGTTACCAAGGGTGTCCTTTATGGGCTTTTATACATCTAAAACGAAAAGATCTTGAAATTCTTGTTAATGATTATCACAACTCATAATCAAAAGTGATACATTACACAAAATATCAAAAACACTATGCAGAAATGTATCGTCTAAATTTATTATCGAAAAAGGCTTTGTTTGGACAAATTGACCCAAAATGATCCAAGTATTCTTGTATTTTGTTTTGTATTTCACATAGTTTTCAAATATACTTTTAGATATTTGTTCAAAAAAATATATTTTTAGATACCTGATTGTATATTTTTAAAAGAAAAAAAAATATTATTATTAGATTCAACTATTTTGTTCCTGTATCATAAAACATATAAACAACCTTAGTTGACATCTCGTCTTCCTCGGTCCTCAACCCTCAATATTGAAAGCAAAATGGATACCACTGATGCCAAAGACGTTGGGGAAAATGAACGAGGCGCCATCTACATATATGGCGTCGGGTTTTTCTTCGGCTTCTTCCTCCTAATCACCTTTTGGTACGTCTCTTACATTTGCAAACGCTACATGCGCTTTCGATCACCACCAGCTACCACAGCCCATGACGCCAACAACCACCACCATGTCATAAGTTTCTCTCGACCCCTTGATGACGACATCCTTGTTACATTCCCGACGTTTGCTTACTCTGAGGACATGATGCATGACACGGATGCCGACACCTCTAGTTGCTCTATTTGTTTGGCGGATTATAAACCGTCCGAATAACCATGTTATTCGGTTGTTACCAGAATGTGGTCACTTGTTTCATGTGAAATGTATAGATACGTGGTTGAAGATTCACCCTAGTTGTCCGGTGTGCCGGAAGTCTCCGCATCGGATATGGTCCTAATGTAACTATATTACGGTCAACGTGATTGTCACGATTGAATAAATTCAACACAATTTGGATGACTTAAATTTATTAAAGTTTTAAAATCATAGTTATTCACTTACTTTCTAAACTATTGCAAGTAGCACATTGTGGTGTACTTAAACCGGATAGTTCCAAATAAAAATATATGGTAATATGATATGATTGCTCAATTTTAGAGTTGTTACACAAATGATTGATGACATCCATTGGAATGTTTAGAAAAGAAGGTTGGCTAATTGGATCCCATGACAAGTAACAAACATATATGTATCAAAAAACTTAGGGAAAACACATCTCGTATCATCACGTTAACGTAACTAGGAAATTGTCGAGTGATTATTTGGTATGTTCATTGTTTTAATTGTTTAGACCTATCGAACTAACTTTGAAGAGGGTAAAATCTGAGTATTGGCACTGATATAATATTTATATACACTTTATTTCATTATAAAGAAATTTGTGGAAACCAAGTGCTCCTTCCGTAAAAGCTAAGTTGATCTTTGTCACGAGGATTTTGAGAAAAACGGGTCACGGGGTCGGGGTAATCTGATCCCACTCGTTGGTCCAAGGCGCTGAGACATTGACGGTCTTCGGACGGTCGGACCACACTGTCTGAGGCTGGTAGGTGGTATCGATGTCAATTGGTACCAAAGGTATACGGGGTTAGGGAGTCCTGACCGAAATTCTTCTTTTGAGAGAACGGTTGCCTATCTCAAACTGTTTCCGCCCATTGTGTGATATATCCGATGATTAGGTTAGTTCGTACTTATCTTAATATATGTAACATCCTAGTTACGAGAAAGAATAGTTTGTAAGTTTTTATTTATTTCTAATAAGTATTTGTTAGAATGTAAGTTTAAGAAAAGGACTAACTTGGTAAGAAATATAGTTAACTTGAGTTAAAAAGGATGAAGAATGATAATTATTTCGGTTAGATATTAAGTTAGTTAATTTTGAAAGATGAGGGACTATAAGTGAAAATTCTGGAAAGTATACTTGGATGAATCTGGAATTAGAATTCAACTTCCAGAATGTTGAAGAAGAAGATCGATTAGAAGGAGTGTGAGGAGAAAAGAGGGAAAAGCTTGATTAACCCGAATTGAAGCTTAAATTTCATAGAATTCATCAATTAGAACAAAGATAAGAAGATTGAGAACCTTAGTTTTTGGTTCTAGAAGGTATGATTTTATCCTTAATTTAATTTGATGAAATTGAGCTTATAATTGGTGTTATAACATCATTTAGATGTTTATTTGAAAGATAGAAATGCTTAATTTGGTTAAATTAGGTATTTGATTATTTTGGGAACAATTGTGAAGTTGAAAGAATCGATAGAATTAAGTTTGTTTATATGTTATTTTGATGTTAGTAATATATAGAAAAGCTTGGAAGATTTGAAGATTTAGTATTATGAATTTGTAAAGAATTCATGTTTTTAGCTAATTTGGTAAAGAGGTGAAATATTGGTTAGATGAATTAATTATTGTAAGAGTGTTTAAGAAGTGAAAGAATAATGTTAAGAATGATTAGGTTGAAGTATGTGAAAGGAAAGATTTAAAGAAAGTTACTTAATTTGTAGTTTGGGTAAATTGGGGATAGTGTTATCCGAGTTGCCAAACGGGTCGTTTAGACCGTTGAAAATGGCGAATGGGTAGAAAATGGGTAGAAGGAAGAATTCATTATTTGTAATGTGTTAATTATGAGTTATGTAATGTGTGTAAGATGTTTATAATATAAGTTTGTGCATTTGATGCCAAACGGGTCAAAAGACCCAAAGAGTGGCAAAATGGGTAGAAGCTATCAAATTTGTTTTGGTTAGGAGTTGAAGAGATAGAATGAAGTAAATATATATGTTTGATGTGTATAAAGGGGTTCTAGTGCATAATTAGACATTAGAATGGGTAATGGGTCAAAAGACCCGAAATAGTGGCAACTTGGGTAGAAGTTGCCAAACATGTCTAGAAAGAGTTAGAAATGGTTAGAAAGAGTTGTAATGAAGTTAATACATGTAATTATATGTATTTAAGATATATTGAAAGGAAAATTTGTGTTTGGTAGCAAAAACGCAGATTTGGAGAATAGAAGTGCAAGGAAAAAGAGTCATGTATGCTGTAGTTTAATTCGACATCGAGGTGAGTATACGAAGCCCATTTTTATAATGTAATATGTTTAAGTATGTATATTAACTCTTTGAAGTTCATGAGTATGTTATTTATTCATGTCTTTAAGTTGTTAGCGGAAATGGGAATCAGAAATATCATAAACTAACATGTAAGTGCAGGAAACGTTTGAAAAACGAAAATCAGCCAGAATGAGCCCCGAATGCGCCGCCTGTGGGCTGAATGCGAGGCATTCGGAGCTCAGTGGCTGATGTGGTGTTTTGTCATGTTGAATGCGTCGCCTATGGGTCCGAATGCGTCGCATTCGACCCCTAGACCAGTTTTAGTGTATTTTAAGGTAGTTTAAGTAGAGAAATGATATATTAACTTATTATTATGATAGAGAAGAATGGAGAAGACATTTATGTGTCAAGGAGAAGTAGAATCGACTTTCATTAGTCGGGAAAGAGTAGAGTTAGCTATAATTCTATACCGCGAGGGTATGTAGTAAGACTTTGAATAGTCTTGGAGATGTATCACTATGTTATTAAGTATACTCACTAGCTTAGTGCTAATGTATATGAGAATTAACCATAGAAGCTTTGTTATGATTGTTAGTCATATTATGGTGGTTAATTAAGTTATAGTGGTTGTTTATGTTATGTTATTTATTATGTGTGTGAAGTATGTTATATATTGTTATAATGAAAAGAATGGTTAAATACGACAATTTGATTGTCGGGAAAGAAAAGAAGTTTGACCTTCAGTAATCGAGAAGAAGTAGCATTAACTTTACATACCGCGAGGGTATGTATAAGTGTTAGATACGACATTTAGTTGTCGGGAAAGAGAAGAAATGTTAGATACGACATTTAGTTGTCGGGAAAGAGAAGAAATGTTAGATACGACATTTAATTGTCGGGAAAGAGAAGAAATGATAGATATGACATTTAGTTGTCGATAAAGAGAAGAAGTAATAGATACGACATTTAGTTGTCGGGGAAGAGAACAAGTGTTAGATACGACAATATGATTGTCGTGAAGAGAAAAGAAGTAATTGTATAGAAAGAAAGAATAGATTTTTAAAGTAGTCATGTTAGATGAAATTAACATAATCGTAAGGTATACTCACTAGCTTAACGCTAATATATTATGTTAATTGTATGTTTTGTAGGTAATCGAGTTTTATGGCAAGGCAAGCTAAAGAAGAAGGGAAGGGGGACCATTGTAGAGATTAAATATTTGAAAAATGTTTTTGTAAGAGCTTCCGCTCCAAATTGTAAAATGAGACGTTAACGGATATTTGTTGTTGACTAATAGATGAGATGAGTAACACCTTAGAAGATTAATTACATGTTTTGGAAAAAAAAGATATAATAAAAAAATAGAGTGTATTTGGTTTCGGGTGTTTCAATATACTTAAGTGCACATACCAAAAATCCAAAAACACGAGTTTCCCTTCTAGCTAACACATTATCGACACTAATCATTGTAACAACCGTTTGCCGGGTTAACTTACATCCAAATACTATGTAACTAGATGCCACCGAAATGACAAGTTGACCAATCACTTATATTAAAATACCCACCAAACAAATTATAACCTAATTATCCAATGGAATATATAGCTTAACCATAAAATAAAAAATGGTTTCATTGGCTTCTTATTTGTTTAGGTACATATATATCCACTTGTTTCCGGTGTTCCCTTCAACCCCTCTATCTGCCAAACGTGAGTACCATACTGTCAATGGCGTACCTTAATTAGGTAGAGCCGGGTTAGATACGAAAATAATTGTCTTGATAAAAAAAAATATTATTCGATCAACATGTTTTATGTCTTGTGTTTTTTGATTACGCTTAAAGGTCAGATACCTTGTCGTATAAACAACCAAACAAGAGAACCCTCTTACCTTCTTAATTACATTTAAAATGAATGCAACTGAGGGCATGGGACCATCTTTCACGAACAACACCGGACAATCACATGGAGGCGATGCGTACATATTTGTGGTTGGGTTTTTTTGCATCGTTGTTCTATTAGCCAGTATCTCGTACACTTCCCACGTATGCAAGCGCTCTCGATCACCACCAACCATCATCTCCTTTGACGATGATGCAGACAACAACCACCACCTCATAACATTTTCTCGTGGACTTGATGATGATATCCTTGTCACTTTCCCAACTTTTCTTTACTCAGAAGCCACGATGCCTCACAAAGATAACACTGACAAAGATGCCTCGGGCTCCGTTTGTTCTATTTGTTTGGCTGATTATAAACCAACACAAGTTGTCCGGTTATTACCAGAATGCAACCACTTGTTTCATGTCTACTGTATAGATACGTGGTTGAAGGCTCATCCTACTTGTCCGATGTGTCGGATTGACCTAGCCGCTTGCGGGGACCAGGCCACTATCATCTCAACGGAGTTGAGGGAATGACAATGAACAAATTTTAGTGTTTTTTAGATGAGTTTCATTATATTTTTCTTTAACGTAGATATTTAAACTGTTGATAATTTCTGAACGACAGATAACGACTTCTGCTCATGTTAAAACTTGATTTTCTAACCTCCTAATTAGTTGATAGATAGCTTACTCTAGTCAATCATTATCGATTGATCGACCAAGTAAGTTACTTTTATACGTATTTAATTTTCTTTGCTTCATGTTGTCGTCGTCGCTAAATGATTGTCGGTTATTTATTTATTTTTTTGTTAAAGTAATTTGGCTCCAAAATGAAAATAGTTTCCCCGCGTTACTTTTGGCGACGACTTGTCGTTAAGAAAGGTTTTTCCATTAAAAAAAAAAAAAATTATTAATTTTAATTAAATATTATTTAAAAATATAATTCATTTAATTAAAATTTATTTAAAAAATCCGGTATAATATTTGGCGACGACATGCCGTTGCTAAAAGCTCCTTTCAATAAATTATAATTTAAAATATATAATTTATTTTCAAAAATATATGTAAATCCATAAAATACTTAAATATTATTTAGAAAAGTAATATGAAATTTATAAAAAGTATTATATTTTATAATTATAATATAAAATTAAATATTATTTAAAAAAGTAATATAAAATATAAATAATATGTAAAAAGTATATATTTATATATTATTAGAATATAAAATTTAAATATTATTTAAAAGTAATATATTTAATATATAATTATATTGTTTAATAGATAATTATAATATAAATTTTAATTATCATTTAAAAATCTATATATTTATAAGTATATTAAAATATTAAATTAATAATTATAATTAAACACATTTAAAAATAAATATACATAATAATAAATTATGTAATTTACTTAATAAATATAGTCTTAAAGTTAAGTATTATTGTACAATGAATATAATGAATAATAAATTAGTACATAAAGTTAATTATTACACTATGTCTTCCCGAAAAAAATTAAAACGATTTTTATTAAAAATGCGTTATCGATTATTTATTTCATCACGGTGTGAAGTTTTAACAAAAGTTTGTGTTACATGTAATCAACAATATTTTGAATCATTGCATCTTTGATGTGTGACGCAATTGACAATGATATCAATTAATCGATTAAGTAGTTCTTTTGACACAAATATAAGCTTAAATCGACCGATCATTAAATTTCGGCAACAATGACATAGTACTGATTGTTATATCCCTTTACAGCATGGAGCATTTTATTATTCCATAAGTCATATCGATCATTAAAATTCAATTAAAAATGTGTAACCACTCTTTATCTCATGACATCGGACCATTTCATTGAAAGTGGGTGTTACATTTAATCAACAAGATTATGGTCTGAAGTCTTATCAAGTCCGTGTATCAACTAGATTATGAATCATTGCAAAGTATCTCAAATGTGTGACAATTGACAAACGATAAACTATCAAGTATCTCGGGTGTTCGAATGTAATCAACAACATTATGAATCATTGCAAAGTATCTCGAGTGTTTGTGTTAGTCCCGTTTCATTCAAACAAAAGATATAACGATGAATATTACGAAGAACACAAAGAAATCAATGAACTAGATACGTTTTATTCATTGACAAAGAACGGAATTCACTTAGAAAACCGGAAGAATTGACACAGAATTCATGGGTGTTAATAAACCCTAAGAACTCTATAAATAGAGTTCTTGATAAACTTGTAAAATAAGATAAGTGCAAATCTCTCTAACAGATAGGAGATATGCATAACAACTTACCTAAAATAAAGCTTCAAGTAACTAAGTCTCATCTTTGAGTCTTACTAAAACTCATAATCACTAAGACTCTGAACACACTTAGTCTTAGAAGTCACCTAGACTCAGATTATGACTCATAATTACTAAGACTCATAATCACTAAGACTCAGAACACACTTAGTCTTAGAAGTCACCTAGACTTAGATTATGACTCATCAGATTTATAAGTTGGGTTTTAATCATTGGTTTTTCCGAACAGTTTGACAATTGACAATGAGAAACTATCAAGTTTATCGAGTGTGGGACAATTGACAATGAGATACTATCAAGTATCTCGAGTGTTCGAATGTAATCAACAACATTATGAATAATTGCAAAGTATCAAATAATCGATTATTATATCTTCACATCCGACCCTTCTATTCAAGTAGGTGTTACAAACGAGTTATCATCGACGACAAATTGTTAAGATCTCGATTAAATAAAACGAGTTTATTTTCCACCAAACACGGATAATTTCGTTTACTCTATACCAAAATTTGTATTTTATTTAATTTATATATTATGGTATATTTTTTATTTAAATAATTTATATTTTACTAATTACTTTAATTAAAAAGGAAGAGTCGGTATTTGGCGACGACATTTGGCGACATGTCGTTTGCATAGCCCATTTTTGTTTTAATTTGTAATTTTCGTTTTCCTTCCAAACCTTTTGGTTTTCCCGGTTTTAGCTTTGGCCATGGCATGTCGTCTCCAAATGTCGACGACAAAGTTTTTTTAGATCTTATTATGTAAGGGATCTCACCAACATTTATCAAACACACACATACACAACTAAGAAAATGTTTCCAATCATCACTTATCTCCATTCTCTAAAACCTAAGTGATCACCAAATTCTTATCCCAAATACCCAACACCACAAAACATCAAAAAACCAACAGAAAACCAATCAAATAACCGTCAATCGTCGGCTCCCACCACCCACCATTATTACTCAACACTCACTGCCACCCTTCAACACGATTTCAAAGTTATTACTCAATTTTATTTTTATTTGAAATTTCTATGATTTTTTTGTAATTTGTAATATTTCTTATAATTTTTTTGTTTTGTTTTTGCCAATGAATTTGGAATTACCAAATTTCTAAAATATGATGGAGATGAAGACGAAGTGAGAATTGGAAAGACAATGACAATAAAGACTTTTCAAACATTGATTGTAATGAAAACGATTAAGAAGTCATTTGTATAATTATGGGAATAATCCGTTTTGAATAAGCACTTCTGAGTTTTTCGAACGAATTAATTTTATTTTTTATTGTGATTGTAATCAAAAATTTGAAAGTTTAATATATTTTGTTTCATAGTGATTTTAATTTATATTTTTACGTGATTATATATATATATATATATATGGGAATAATAACCTGTTAAAATGTTTATCAAGAGAAGCACGCCATATAAAAATGTTTAGCTTCTTTGGAACCCAAAGGTTCCTCAAATGATGAGCTCCCAGATTTTCATTGACCAAGAGACTGTCTTGAATCAACATTGAAAGAGTTTTCACCGAGAAACATCCGGATGAATCCAAAGACCATCTCCATCAATCGTTGGTACCTGTAGAAAGAACTAAGTTGCCAACAGTAGATAATAAAGAATTAAGACCGCTCAAGGCTCTTCCCCGAGGGGTATATCGCCAAACCCAATTCCCTTCCCAAACCCCGTTATTTAGACACCACCTATCTCTAATTAGACAGTTTTTAGAATATTCCAGAGCACAAAGGCAAGGTTGAATCCATGAGCCGACGACCAGAAGAAACCCACACGTCCTCCCAAAATCTCGTACTATTACCACTTGAGACTGCTCGGACTAGAGAGTTTTTGAAAGAAACACCAATTTGATGAATCTTATCACAAGAACCACATATTCCATTCCAAACACTAGACTTTAGACGAGTATCATAATTACTATCAAAACGACTTAACTCATCGTAAATGACTTTAGTGTTCTATTTCGATAATTTTTTATTTCCAAACAACATATTTAGAATGAAGTAACATTTGATTATTTTTATTAATGGACTTTATCCATCAATAAAATTCTACTCATATCATCCAAGTCGTCTAAATATATTACTATTATTCTACATGTTCTCGTATTTAACTTGTTTTTTACGCTTCTTTACAATTAAATTAAATATATATCAGTATATACCTCGGATAATGACATAAGTTGACTTGGCCATATATTAAGACGCACCAACCATACACATACATTATTTTTGTGATATCTATATGTTTTATACAAGTTTATCATATGATATGAAGTTATGAAAAACCTAAGTTAACAACTCCTCAACCATCATATACACAAAATGAACGCCACAACAGACTCCATAGAACCACCATTCGCGGAAGTAAAAGGACATCACGACTACTTATTCGTTGCAGGATTCTTCTTCTCGGTCCTTCTACTATTTGTTATCGCGTATGTTTCTTACGTATGTAAGCGCTCTAGATCACATCCATCATCCGAGTTCTCTTTTAGAACAACTGTTTATGATGAGGCGGACGACGACCGTCTCCTAAGATTCTCTCGTGGGCTTGATGATGATGTGCTTGTAACTTTCCCGACTTTTATTTACTCTGACGCCACAATCCCACACAAAGGTGACGTTGCAACTGATACAAAGGGCTCGGGTTGTTCTATTTGTTTGGCTGATTATAAACCAGCTGATGTCGTTAGGTTATTGCCGGAATGTAGTCATCTGTTTCATGTGAAGTGTATAGATACGTGGTTGAAGGCTCATCCTACTTGTCCCGTCTGTCGCAACTCACCACACTCCGGGAATCTGGGGAAACAACGAATGTAAAAAAGTTCGAGTACATAATGAAATGATTCCATATGTGTAAGTAAAACTCGTAATATGAAGTTATATACGTTCACTTATTATATTATTTGCGATACCTCGTCTACATGGAAAAGAAATTATAGTGAAGGTAGCTTCAAACATTCGGAAATAAGCAAATAATGTAATAAGTGTTCTTAATCTATTTGTCTTGGTAATTTCCTTTAGTAAAACTACTAACCATAACTTTTAATTAATTCTTGCCAAATTAAATTATGTAACTTATAAAACAAGTTAAGATTACTTGTATGCTCTTAAAACGTTATGTATTAATATAATTTCAATCGTAATTGAGTGATGGAAATGGAAAAGATCGACTATATTATGGAATTTATGGGCAAATTCTAAAATGCCATCGCCTTAGTTTCCTCATTCCTGATTTTATCTATTCGCTGTCGTTATTCATAATAGCGAAAATCTGGTTGAGGAATGTTTATAGAGAACATAATAAACTAAAGAATTTAACGCAAAACTGGGAAAGTACGGTGAGTTTTTATAAAATTTATGGTTTTTTTAAGGGACTTTCACAAGACTCGAAATTCAACCTCAAAAGGGGTTTACACACTGTCATTCACAAATACCGTCAAACCAAACATCCTTTGGTAAATAAATTGCTTATTTCCGAATGTTTGAAGCTACCTTCACTATAATTTCTTTTCCATGTAGACAAGGTATTGCAAACGATTTTTTCCGTCAGGGTGTATTACATTTAAAATAGAAGATCTTGTTAAATAATATCACGAACTCATTGAAATTTAATTTCTTCCATCCAACAAAAAAAAACTTGTAGAGAAACGATCATCAACCCATCTATGGATGACACTTGATGTTCATTATGAGCCTGGTCCAATAGTCGGTTGGCCCATCTATTACAACTTTCAATAATTTATAACATTTAAATTTTTATTAGTAGTTTTAAATGGGTTGGCGGGTTGTAAATGGGTTTGGAAAGTATAATCCAAACCCAACCCATTTACTAAACACATTAGACGTGTCGACTTGTTTATGACCCGAACTCATTTAACTCTAACCCAAAACTCATTTACTAAACACATTAGACGTGTCGACCTGTTTTAAACGAGCCTCACAACGAAGCTCCATGGTGTAATAACGACGACAACCGTCGTCGTGGGTCTCACAACGAGCCCACAACGACACTACTTCAGGTGCTCTAAGCATGAAGCACCTCTAGAGTCACAGCAATGAACATGCCTTTTAACTAATACAATAAGAAGAAAAACATAATATTTTATTTACAAATAAAAAACAGAAAAAAATGTGATGATATATGTACTCAAGAAAAAGTCAGCGTAAGGCCCTTATTCCAGCTCGACCGTTACCTACAAAAATAAAGCTCTATCATCTCAACCATCCACGTGTCCAAACACCTACATCTAACGGTCCACATTCATCCCCACTCCATCCAAAAGTAGACCTCCCCTTACCATATCATAAACAAAATTTAAAAATAAATTCCATAATCTTTATAGCCGTTAAGAAAAACAAACTAACACTCTTCTTTACATCTCAAAATTCCCATTTTCATCCCCATTTGATTCTTCAAGAAAAATATATAGATACAGATTCTGTATATATATAGGTCAGTAACAAGAAAAATATAAAAGAAAATGAAGTGTGTGAAGGGGAAGTTATTTAAGAAGCTCAAAACTATTAAAACAATCAGCTACTTGAAACCCGAAAGAATTCTTCAAGTTCACGCGGCGGATGGGTTTATCGATTCCTTCTTTGCAAAATCAAGTAATGTATGTGAAAAAGAAAATTTGGTTAATGATAATAATGTGGTTTTGGTTCAAGAACATGAAGTCATTGATGTATCGGAATTAATGAAGGATCTTGAAGATGATGATGATAAGGGATGTGATTCGGGTTCGGATTGTGTTGAAGATAAAGAAAATTTTCGACCCGTGAAGGAGTTGGGTGGGGATGAGAAATTGATACATGAGAATTGCACAACGCCTTTATCAGAGATTGACATCTTGTCTTTCAGGCCACCTGATTTGGATTCGGGTACTCTTTTTGACCCGAATCTTTTAGCTGCTTTCGAGCAGGCGGTTTTGGAGGTTAAGGCTTTGGAAGAACAGAGGAGAAATAGAGTCTTACAGAGCATTGAAGATAATTTAGATCAAAATGAAGATCAAGAGACAGTACGGCCAGCGAAAACATTGAAAGTGGAAGAGTTAGATAATCCTCTTTTGGATTTTGAACGAATTTGCCCGCCTGGAGGGAGTGATACGGTTATTTTGTACACGACAGGACTTAGAAGTATCCGAAAGACGTTTGAAGATTGTTCAAGTATTCGGTTTTTACTTGATAGTTTCCGTGTTTTATACCACGAACGCGATTTGTCTATGCATTTGGATTTTAGAGATGAACTATGGCAGATATTAGGAGGAAAAGTGGTGCCACCGAAGCTGTTTATAAAGGGGAGGTACATTGGAGGAGCAGAGGAAGTATTACGGTTGCATGAACAAGGGAAATTCCGACCGCTTTTGGCTGGACTTCCGTTGAATATATCAGAAGGACCGTGTGAAGGGTGTGCTGGAGTTCGGTTTGTAGTGTGTTTTAGTTGCAGTGGTAGCCGGAAAGTGGATTGCAGTGACGGAGAGTTGATTGAAAAGTGTATCGACTGTAACGAAAATGGCTTGATCTTATGTCCCATTTGCTGCTGATTTGTTCCCGGTCAGTTTGTATTGTCATTATCTATTGATGATCAAATTGTATGCATTCTTTTGTTATTTATGTTCTTGATTCTTATACCTATTGAGGTTTTATAATAAATCAATTTATTTAAACAAGAAATAAAAATGAGTATTCGATATAAGTACTGATGCAGATTTCGAAACACGAAAACAATTACAAGTTATCTTCACGGAACATTAACAGATTTATACATTATAGCTTCCATCCTAGACATGTCTAAGAGGTTATGTTAAATACTTCACTGTTACAATTACAAAAACCCAAAACGCCTATCAAAATAAGCACGATCCAGATTCACTTGTTAATCTGTTCGAGTAAAAACGTGGTTTTTGGAAGTGGTAGAGGGTGTTAGGCTACAAAAACAAAGTAGATAGATAATAGTTACCCGTGTTATTTCATACAGTATTCGTCATTGTCTCTGTGTGGTGAAACTCGATTTGCAGGCGATGATGAACAAGTGACGTTGATGCTGCCGTCAACCCTTTCTTGAGATCGGTTTGCAGTTCTCTTATCGGGATTGCAGCCAAAAAGCTCTTGATATACTCTTTGCATGACTCTTTTCCTTTACATACAATAGTTTCCACTTCTTTCTCAACAACATTTTCTACAATATCCTTAATTTGACTTTCATTTACTTTCTCGCCTTCCGTCTTCTCGTTAGACTTTTGAGTGTCAGTTGGAAGTCTCTCAATGAAAGTGTCTTTGTCAAACTTCAACACATAGGCCTCACTGCATCCTTCGTACAAACGCTCTCCCAACGTATCAATAATATAGTACGCATCTTGTTCAACTTTCAATACGAAAAAGTGGTCATTCCAGCTTATGATATACACCAATGGGATTGTTTTGTCATTGTAGTTTGAACCGATGTTACTAATCTCGTCCCATATGCTATCAAAAGACATAGCACCATCAAGAAAGTGAAGATCACCTTCTTTAATCCCTTCAGGTTGAAAGAATCCTATAAATGACTTCTCAGGGACTACACCAAGATTACGGATCTTAGCTTGAACAACAGTCTCAAGGTCAAAATGCTTATCTGGAAACCGCTCCCTATACACTTCATTTTCACAAAGATTTCTCCACTCTAATGAACCTTCTCTAATTAAGCTATCGAGTTGTGACTTAATTGGCATTTCGTTCCAGTTATTTTGGAACCAATCAGCAATAACCGCCACTAAAGCTGTGCATGCACTCTCGCCAGCTGCTCTTTCACTTCTTTGGTCAATGGAAGCAAAGAAAACTTGCGTATCAAGCTTCATGTGACCATCTCTGCTTATCACTTCCTTCTTGTCCCACTTCCCAACAGCAAAATTATCGTCTCCAAATTCAGAGATTGAAGATCTGTTATTCATGTCCTCGTCACTTTTACGCTGCAGCCACATTTATAAACCAAATGTCAAATAAGGTATTATATTAGCTTAATACTCCGTATATGATTATTTGAACAAAATTTACCTCATCTGAAGAACTCATCATTCGGCGATCAAAATCTATATCGTCTCCACCTTCTTCTCCAGAATCTTTTTTCAAAAGCGGTTCTCCTCTGTTCTTTGGTGATCTGAAACTCAACTTCCTTTTCCTCCATGGGAAGATACTTCGTTTAGATATTTGCGGTTCTTCTGAGGAATCGATGATGGATGGAGTTGAATAATCGGTTTTATCCTTATAATTCCGATAGTATATCAAATCTTCATCTTCACTAGAACTCAAGTTGATGTGAGATAACCCTCCAGCGTGATTTGCATAAGCCAGACTTCCATAACTGAAAGACTTTCTAACAGTAGAATCAGCATCTTTTACTTCCTCCGAGTCAATTTCATCCGCTTCAAGTGAGTCGGTGTCAAACGGGTAGTCAGCATCATAACTTCTGACTGAGCTTTTTCCATCACTGCCCTCCTCTTCGCGGCATGGCTTTTTGGCCTGATTTACTGATATACCCCTGAAGATTTTGACTTTCCGAAGACCAGCTTTAAGACTCGAGAGCTCATCTTTCTCTGCGGTTGACACTTCTTCATTACCAGGTGATAATGGAGGCGATATAACAGATCTTTGTGCTTGTTCTGCATTCTCGTGCGCAATCCTCAGCTCTTGCAAACTAACAGATACCTGAATATTTAATTCAAAACGACTTAACACATGAACCTAATTACATAAATAGTTTGCACATGTAGAACTAATGTTCAAACAACGTGTTAAAGGCACTTACACAAAGTATAGGTCCAGATTCTATAATGCCACCAGGCACTGAAAGAGGAATACTAATATCGGTTTCATTTTTCTCAGCAGAAGAAGCGTATTCAGCAAGGTTTAACGATCCACTTGCAACAGCACAATATTCCTTTTTTGGTCCTTGATTAGAGCTCTAATAGAAAGAACGATAAACAAGTTATTAGTATATATATGTTAGTCTGTAAAACGTTTAAAGAATACTCATAAAGTATATACCTTGACGACAAAAGAAAGAAAAGGAAACTTCATTCTGTAGTGAATTATCCTAAAGGTATACGGGGCAGGTTGCTTACTATACTATATTATTCTTAAGGCAAGGTATTTCTCTATTCCAAGTCAACTTTGGCAAACGATAAAATATTAGCAAAATAAATTAAGAAATAATACAAAATTTCCTCTTGATTAAATTTAAAGGTGGTTTCATAATTGCTAATTTATAGTGGCTCTATAGGAACGGCACGTTAGAAGAAAGATATAAAAAATTAAAAGCTAACTAATGCTTTAACATGGTAGAATACTATAAAGGCCACCCTCTTTTATTGACAAAAGCTCGTGTCCAATATTAGAAACCTCATGGCATAACTTTTTTCTTGTTTAATCCAAACGAACCACTAAAAGGGCAATACGTGTAACGTCACGGTCCTAAAGAAAAGAGATCATTTATCATCAAAAGCGGTACAATTCATAAAACCAGATTATCAAAAAAATTATTAAATGATCATGATCATGATCACGAGCCGTAACCAGTTTGAAAACCAACATATTAAGATTCGTTCTGCCTAAAACTCGATTTCTATATCCTGCAAACTAATGAGACCAATTTGGGGATAAAACTTTGAATATGCTGGTATGGTATACAGTCAACTTTTATCCAGGATATATCTTTCGGTTAAAGAAAGCAATCAAATACGATTAATTAGTTAAAAGCGCATAATATGTTTAACTTGACATCTAAAACTTACTAATTCTTCAAATAAAACACAAACACATGAAAATTCACCAAATCAAACAAAAACAAGTAAAGTTTTTCGATGAGGACTTACATCGAACACCTTGAATGCAACATCAAACCGATGAAACCCGGCATCTTTAACCCCTAAAAAGCCACAAACACTAACAAATTCTTCATTCCATTCAACAATTCCATCACTTTTCACCACCCCTTGTTTAGTAACATTCCTTCTCACACTTCTTCGCTTAAAACTCAACGGATTATTCGACTTATTCGACCCTTTCCAGTTAATCTCAACACCCAAATTCTCAGTATTTTCAAGCCCACCTTGTAGATTCTTGATAATAAGTTTGGCTTCGAATTTCTTGGATGTAATTGGTGGCCATGGCCTCCATTTCATCATCCCCACTACCATTTTTGAACAAAATTTGTTGTGGAATTGAGAGAGAAAAGAGTGGGTATTGTGTTTGTTTATAGAGGGGGTATATAGATATAGATATAGATATAGATTCGTGTATGTATTCTGTGTGTGTGAGGAAGGGGGCCGGCAACATCGAATAGTCGCACACAATAGATAAAAACAACGACGTAATTGCTATTTGGGATTGTAACATCAATATGCATTAAATAGTTGTACGTTGTGCTTTAGTTAGTTGTAAGTTGTAGACTTCTTCTATATCTTCTTAACTAATAATATTAATTGCGTTTCATGCAATTTGTGTAAAGTTGATATTAGATTAGAAACATAAATGAGAAATGTTGATTTACAACTTGCATTAAAAACTTTAGAATTAAATATAAGTCTTAGGAAAGAAGAAGAAAAAAATAAAAATAACATAGTGTCTTAAAAACAGTGTTTGAAATTTAAAAATGATCGAAATAATATATATCTAAACTGTTGTTTTATTAGATTATCTGTTTTTTCTATGTATTAGCATTAAAGACATTAATTACTTTTAGAGTTTGAATAGTTTAAAAATAAAATGAAAAATTACTATATTTTAACTAAATATATTTTTAGAATTATGACAAAACAAGTTTACACAAAAATAAATAGAAATATTCACAAATAACTTTGGGAGGGAAAGGAGTAAAAATATGATACGTATAACCTTAAAACACATTTTAATAAAAGTAAAATCATTATACCGTATAATCTTTTTTTTTTTGAAATATTAAACTAATAGATAATGAAAAGATATAGAAGGTCTATACCAACAACACAAAAAATTACATATATATATATATATATATATATATATATATATATATATATATATATATATATATATATATATAAAACAATCGAAACTTTCTAACTCTAAGGGGTGAAAATGGCTAAAAGAAAAGAAAGTTGTTAAAGGAATAGGGAATAGATTTTCATTTGAAGAGATCAGAATGCCACAAGAAATATAGAGTTTTCGAGCCATTAAGAGTTTTAGACCATATAATCTATAACACATAAGCAAAATCGGTAACACCCCTGGATGACAATCGTGATGGGAACATCTCTCCCCTCAACCACGACGTCAATACCCTTACGTATATAGTCACGACCTTTTCTGACATTTTTGTAAGGTGTTGTGATGGTATAATAGTCGAGTGACAGTATATTTTGGTGGAAGGTGATTATATCAATCCCCTTGAATATTACATTCAATTTAGTTTATATTATTCTTATTAAAAGTTTTTTCTTTATCAATTCTCGTTTAATGATTATTTTTTTCATTTAGTTTATATTATTCTTAATAAAAGTTTTATAAAATAGTAGAATATATTTCTTTAATTTTATATGTAAAAGCATATAGTAAAATTCGATTAGGTTATTAACATATACTGGACGTTAACGAATAATAAGAGTTAAAGAAAAAATACAAAGGGAGTTAAAGAAAAATACAAAGGGAGATGACAAACGAATAATGTTGCAACAAAAGATTAGATAGATAGAATTGATGCAACCTGTATAATCTTGAGATTCTATTCTATATATGTGTCGGAAAAAACGTTTTTAATGAGGTATGCAAATTTAAAAAAGTAAATACTATCAAAATTTAATTATCACTTTATGTATATCGCTTATAAAATGTCAATTACTCACACTATCATAGTGAATTATGAGCTTGATTTTAATATTCAATGATCAAACTAGTGAATAGTAACAATAGGTCTCATAAGTTTTGATTTTTTTATTTTCACTCTACAACTATTATTACTTTTTGGTTTACCCCATAACTATGTTTTATTTAAATTAATCCCAAAACTTCTATATATTTATATTTTAAACCTTCGGTTTTTGTTCAGTTATTACTGTCGATTATCCTCGACGCAAAGCACGGATAAAAAAAAATCTTGTTAGTTTTCAATAAATAAAGTATGTTTCATTGTTTGACCTTAGTTATGTTGACTTTCATACCAAAATAACCAAAAATTTCAATTTCTTTTACTATTTTCAATCATAATTATTTTGTTACGCATCTTTTTTTTTATCAAGAAAGAATATCTTTTCAAGATTAAGAATATGGATTTTGAAAAAACGATATGTGTGATTAAAAGTGTATGTTTCTCATTTTAGGTCGGGCATACGAGTCTTGTACTCTTGTCGGGAACAAATATAAATATTTAGTTTAGAAAAGATTGTTAATCAACTAGCACACTTAATTATTCCAATTTGTTAGAGTTGACAATTTTCATTACGTTATGATTTATTAAAATGTTCACATGCAAATGGTTTAATTTACTATTCTTATAAATTTCCATGTTAATATGAATAAAAAAGAATCTATTCAATAATTTTATAATCCTCTTATAAAATCAAAAAACGTTATTCCACATCTAAAATATGTATTTTATTATATTGAAAATCAAATATGAATTTTATTATATTGAAAATCAAATATTTTCTATTATTGTAATAATAATGGGTTGAGTTACCACTTAACTTTATAAAAATTTGAGACCAAATGAACTAATTATCATCATTTATTTTAAAAATGATTTGTTTTTGTTTAAAAGTTAATTATTTTAAAAACGATAAATGTATTAAACAAATAAATTTCACCTTTAAAACGAGCATTATTTTCTCTTTCTATAGCGCACCCATTTGATATAGTTTTGACGAAATTTTTTTCCAGGTTTTGGAAAGTTAAATTATAAAATCACGGTTTTAACATATTTGATATTAATAGTTTGACTTATGATTTTTGTGTTCTTCTTTTTTATTTTAGTTAAATATACATCATATAATATATTTATGTTTTGAAATTCACATTTAGTGTTTATATCACATGTGATTTTACCTTACGAATATCAACATTTGACCAGAAACAAAGAAAAAGAAAAGTCGTCAAAATTAAAAAAAAAATTTGGGTCTATATAGATTATACCTCATATAATATTTTCGTGTTTAAAATTTCACATTTAAAGTTAAAATCGTGTGTGTTATTGGTTTATTTATTTTAAAGTTCTACGTATATTATAATATTACATATGATTTACGTTAATATCAAATGTGATTTTAGTACTATCACATTGATTTCGTTGAATTGTTTTATATGTTTAATTTAATTATATATCATATAACGATTTTAGATTTTTAAATCCACATTTTATGTAAATGTCACATGTAATATAATTTTATGAGTTTAAACATTTGTCCAAAAACGAAAAAATAAAAGTTGTCAAAGTTTGATTTTTTTTTCTTCTGGATTTTGGATAAATTATACTTTATATAACATTTTTTGTTTTTGAAATTTACTCATTTATGTTAAAATCACATCTGATATTAACATTACAAATTCAATACCCATCCGAAAATCGAAAAAATAAAAATTGTCAAAAGTATATATGACCACTGCTCTAATTAAAGAGGAGAACGCAACGGTCGGAACGGTGTAATTTATTTTGTCTAACGATTAACGATTTGCGAGATAAATCAATTTAAAAAAAAGTGAGTTTTAATTTAATCATAGTTATTGAATTAAAAATAAATGGACGGTGAAAATATTGAGTATTTTGACCTTAAAAAATTATGGGTATTTTTTTTTATCTTTTCCCAATAATAATATGTAATAATTATTTTTCTAGTGAATCTTTAAACAAAATAATAAAGTGGTTTATAATTTTAAACTTTTGTTAGTTTTTTCCTTGATGTTTAAGTTTTTTAGGAGTGTAAATGAGTCGAATTATTTGAGCTTGACTCGTAAAAGACTCGATATAAGTCAAACCTTAACTAGTTCGAATTAGCATAATTGAGCTTGAACATAAAATAAAGCTCGTTTAGTAAACAAGTTCGAATCCAAACTTTATACACTGAACTCGTGACTTTAAACGAATTTTCCTAAACAATTTTTTTTTTTTAGATTATGCCATAAGTTAAACGTTTGTATTTATTAAGAAAAGAGCATATATTGGACCACCACGAAGTAATAACATTTTTTTGAAAACCATTATTTTATTATTGGTTTAAAAGGTTAAATATAAGTATGTGTTAATGACGTATGATTATGGATATATTTAGCGTAAATGAGGCTAGAAGTTATAGCTACAGATTATAGTTTTTGGGAAACGACAAATATTTGTACAAACGGAGTCTACTCGTAATATTCCAACGAACACCCCAGGTTCGAGCTCCGCATAGCGGGCAAACTCAGTCCCGACGGGGGTTTCCATTACTCAAAAGTCGAAAATACTACTTTTAAGTTTTAAACTTGTTTAATAAAAGTGAGGTAAATGATGTAATAAAACAAACAAAATACACTACACACAAATTTGAAACCTTCACTTATGCTTATTACGTGACCTTATCCGTTAAGCTATTATATCAAAAACTGGTTTATTTTAGTTTTTGGTCGTACCATAGAGTTGGATTTAATGTCGTGTCAAAACTATAATATTGTAATGATGGTCTCGTTATCTTATCTAAGTTATTAGTGACCTAAAATTGTCCATGGTTTAGGTCAAGTTTTGATCCTTAAATTAATTATTAGTGACCCCAATGGATTATGCTTAGGGTTGTTTTGATGATGAAAGATGGGTTTTCTCCCTTTAATTAAATGGATGGTGACTCATTCATTGGTGGTGTAGTCTTCATCTCAACATATACAACACATATGATATGGTTTAATAAATTCAATGGTCCAAAAGAGTAACCTAACATTTATATTTCTTTTTATTCTAGTTTCCAATTTGAACTAAACAAGCATTTGTTCATTTTGTTGTTTAACGTAGTTAAGCATTTATTTTTATTCTAGTTTCCAACGTTGTTTAAGTCTTAATCGGCACTTTTGTCAATCGACAAATGACTTGTGCACGACTCAAATGAGTAAATTAACAACATGTGCTACATTTTAAACGTGTCAAACTTGTTTGAACTTGTAAGGCATAAATTGTTTTATCCATAAATATAAAGGCATAAATTCTTTCTAATAATATATGACATACTTTAGTAACAAACATAATCCGAGTCGTGTGACTTCAAAAAACAATGTGCATTATGTGCTACACTAATGTTTCATGTGTTTTACTGTTGGAAAAGATGTAATTCAAATCAAAATTTCACTTAAGATAATCAAATTATCATTCACTTAAAAAAAAATAGAGTGGACAATAAAACAAATGTGTGAATGGAATTAAGAAATTTGGAGGAAGAGGAAAAAACGATAAAATCAAACTGGTTTTGATGATTACAACTCATCTAAATTGAAAGCATTGAAAATGATAACAACACTTTTTCAATAATAGTGACTTTTTTGGTTATATTCGTATATCAAATAATTTTATATTCAACATCTTTTTTTGTTGTTGTAATAGCCATGATATATCTTATATTGAGTGATTATGTTTAATCGGTTTTAGTTCTTTGTTTAACTTTTGACGATTAAGTTTATAAAGTTTGTCATATATATTCAAATCGAGCTAAGCTTTTTTCGGGGTTATTTCCTTTTTACTTTGAAAACCCCGACTTAAGTATTTTTTATTTTGTAAAACATTAAAAACCTGTTATGACTTTTTACTTTTAATAAAATACGACAAGGATAGGATGGAGAAACTTGAAAGTTCAGCTCGATAATGAAAATATACTTATTTGTTTTATCAACTTGATTATCCTTTAGGTATGCATTGATTTGCTTCTTTTCTAATATTTTTTTGGTAAATTACTTATTTTGAATCAGTAAATGTCCCAACATAAATATGGCCGAAAAGATATCAAACCATTGATTACTTCTATTTGATGAAAGTTTATCAATATAAAAGGTTTTGCTATTGACAACATATATGTTGTTTTTTAAAAAATCATAATATGTATAATTTAGTTGTACACTCATTATATATTATTGATTCCAAAAATACATAATATAATTTTTATATTAATATATAAATAATAAAAAAATGTAATACAAATGCTTAAATACAACTAGACCTGTGCACGGTCCAAAAACCGGATCGAACCGGTTTAAATCGGACCGAACCAAAAATCGAAAGTGTATAAAAAGTTAAATCGAAAACCGAACCGCTACTAACCGGTTTTTGGACCGGACCGGACCTGAAACCAGATTTTCATAATTTCATAAACCGTCAGACCGATTTTGGTCCGGTTCCGGTTCGGTTCACCGGTTGAACCGATTTTTGCTCACCTCGTTATATCATGTGAAAACCGACCGGACCGAAACCAAAAATTCATGAAATGTAAAACCGAAAAATGACTGTTACTAACCGGTTTTGGACCTGACCGAACTGAAAACCGATATTCCATTATTTTATAGAACGAAAACCGGACCGGTTGTCATCGGTTTTGACCGGTTTCAGTCCGGTTCCAGTTCAATTCACCGATTTAATCGATCCGAACAACTTTTTGCTCACCCCTAAATACAACCTATAAAACTATCAATAATCTATGTGCCTTTGTATTACAATTGAAGTTATTTTTTTACATTAGTAAATAAGCAATTGATGAATGTTTAATTGGTAGTGGTTGTTGATGCCTTAACTAATATGGTGATAAATTTCTTCTAGATGACTTTATTATTCTTGAAAGCTCTGAACTAGGATGTAACCATGTTTCCACACAAAAGAAAACAAAATTAAATATTTAATTCCACATAAACGATCACTTCATTTTATGAAACAATTCTTCATCTTTCAAAAAGGTGAAAAGAAAAGGGTTCAAAATGTTATAATAATGATAAGATATAGATTATCCTAGCTAAAATCAAAGTTATTAGGTACAAGTAATATTTATTTATAAATTATCAAAAAGTAAATTAAGACTGAAAATTTACATAAATAAGATGTGTTTTTAAGATTAGTAATAAGTAAAGTGAACTAAAAGAGCACAATCTTTTAATTTTTCAAACCGATAGTAACCAACTTGAACATAATAATAAAGGTTTAAACAAACAAATACTATATGGAAAAAGAAAAAAATTAAACTCATCAAATCGAACACTAGTTTATTTTATTCATTAAGTAACGTCTGGATATAGTTTCTGTTTTGATAAATGACGTATGAGTGAAATAAGCACTAATACATTTGTTTTGTATGTTGAATAAAGAGTAAATAATAAATAAATATATAAAATTTATTAAAAAACATAAATCATGACTGAACGGAGAAAACACCACCCTAATGACTTTGTCAGATAAGCCGTGTTTTTCAGATTAAGTCATAAACAAACAGACTCCTCGTAACTTACCATATTAGGTCATGTTCATATTAAGTCAATTAAGTTCAAATCAAACACACCTTAAAGAAACTAAATCAAACAAACATAAATCCTAAAGTAACAAAATCCAAGTAGAAATTCTAGTGATTCATGTTAAGAAAACTTTAAGTATAAGGAAAGAAAACAAAGAGAAAGAGAAAAAACGATGATGAATGTCATCCGATGTTAACATTTGCGAGACGATATGTGACATATCAATGGCTCCAGTTCGAGTAATTTGATTCAAAGTAAATAAACTTAATATTATATTTGTAACCTAAAAATAACTACATTACCTTTACTAGTAAGATTTCATCAACATTGCATTACAGTATTACACTTATGTACAATCATAACAATTTACAGATTGTTGATTCTGATCGACAAATTTTTAACATACTTTCATCGAAAACTTGTCTTCGTGAAATTCTCTTCATTCATAGTGTTAGATTAGATTGAGTAACATTAGAAAACTACCCGTAAATGGTATGAAAAAGATACCAAGGCTAATCCAAGAAAGCACCCCTTCTATTAAGGAAAAATTCAATATGTAATCTACTTGATTAAATCAATTGAATTAATGAATAATAATATCAAATTATTTAGTTGGTTAATAAAATCTTATATCGAAATATTTCTCACGCTATTTTTTCTTTCAAAACGAAATCTATTTTGTAACTATTGCTTGCACTTGGTCTTTTCGAAATCAACTTGTTATGTTACGTAAAAATCTTATGGTGCAATGATAAAGATGTGATAATATATACTTGATGGTTCAGATTTAAACGTAGAAACCATCTACTTGTCATCTATCTCTACAATATTGGTCGTGAAACTGATGAATGAAAACGCTTAATCATGATGTATACCATAGTTATATTGATTTATTCGACCTCTAGGATGTCAACTCTTTCTATAAACTTGAGGGTTGAAATGATTTATTTTTATCTGATACAAAGCTTAGACTCGAAACAAAAGATACGAGTAGTATTAATCATATAACAAACCACATAATACCTATTGAACATGGTGTTTGGTAACTTAGCTTTTGTGTTAATAACCCTAAGATTTCTTGAAATTTAAGCATAATTAATCAAGTCTGGTCATCATTATTTTTTATATTTTTTTTACCATATTCTTAATGCATTAACCAACCAAATAAGTGTTTCATAGAAGTTATGAGTTGATTTTTTTTGTGCTAGGGAAAAGAATAATGTAACCAACTAAGGCATTATATAATATCCTTCAATTATTCAATAAGTCAAACCAAAAGTTTTTCTTCAATATAATCAACAATTAATTTTACAAATTAAAGTCTAACAAAATCTATCATTTTTCTCACCTTTAGAAAGGTATCACCTTTGTCCTTGATTTAAAAATATATATTCATGACGTTTTGTTGTGTATGAAGGAAATTTAGATCTATCCGTCGTTTTTCATAAAACCTAATTCTTTTGACTCGAAAACAAGAATTGCCTTTGATCTTTTACCAAGCATGTGTTTGTCTTCCAACTTCCAACCTTCTTATGTATATCATTTGCCATGTTTAAATATAGAAGGTGTGTTTGGCGTGAATAGCTAGAGATGGAGCTTAAGTCTGAGGTTAAGCTTCAGCTTATGTTCGGGACTGGAGCTTATATAGAAGGATGAAAAACATGTTTGATAAAGTAGTTGGAATTGAAACTTATTAGTTATAGATATATGATTCAATTAAAATGAAGACTATTTCTATTATTTTGTTTTCCATAAGTCCAACCCCGTTTCAGAACCTTCTTCGTATGGCTTATGATTTTGAAACAAAATTTATAAAATGACTTATCAAAAACGATAAATATAAGTATTGGTAAACTATACCTTTTTCTCAAAAACAAAGATAGATTTAGCTCCCTCCATAACCATGCACTATCAAAGTCAACACAAAAAACTGATTGGGACCCACATGGCCTCATGAACCATCAAAAACAAACACAATTGTGAAAAAGTTTAGTAAGACATGTGAGGAAGCCAATGGTTGGTTACAAATTACACATATACAATCATGGCATATGAAGAACATGCCTTGTGTCTCACATTTCTTTCTTATGCACTTTTGTGGCTAATATCACTTATTCTTTCTTTAATTCATATGGCTTACATTTTAAACAAATATTCATCTACACCATGTCTAATATCATAAAGTTGTATCAATATTTTATTCGACGGCAAATTTGAAAATAACGCGATCTGTTAGTTTTTTTACTGGATTCTCGTTTATTGTATATCTGGATGTTTTGAATAACCTTTGATAACAAATAATATGTTACGGATAATTATATAATATGTATTGAATATATGCCTGACGATAAAGAAAACTAACGAAAAAGGATGGGATATTCAAGTCGAAATTGGTTGTAAAACATATACATTTGTTATTATCAAATGTACAATGACTAATCCACTAAGGTTGTGAATGTGAATGATAATATTGACCAAAGTAATATCTTTTGTAGCCCACATAATATGGAGGAGTTTGACACAATTGATCATATCACCACACTTCATGGACCATAAATGGTCCCTTTTATCTTACTTTTAATCAAATTCAATGAATATATCGAAGGTGTAGGTAACGACGCATATCAAGTCAGTAGTCGTGGGTGCAAGTCAAGACTTGGATTCGGATGTAGGGTGTGTCGATGTCTTGCAATATGTCATGTCAAACTTTTGTGAAATGAAACTTAGAAGTATGTAATTAAACTTGTTTATACGTTTAAACATCATGAGGGATAAATAGAATTTGTTTTTGCTTGGTCTCTTTCGGTATAATATCACAAGGCTTAAAATCTCAATTATGTATGATAAGTAGTCTTGTATTTTCGTTCAAGATAGTCTTATTGGTGTGGGAGTGTCATGCTTAAGATCAATCATCCATAGTTTACTTTGAGGTCCAAGTTTATCGCAATACGCAAAACTCCAATTCGCTAAAGATGTTGGACCTAGTTTGTAGAGGTGGGTTCATCAACTTGACGGATTTTGTCCTAAAGTTGAGCTCTTTTGTAAAGGTTGGTATGATTACCTTCTAGTTGTATAGCTGGATGAGTACATAGGTCACAATCTTTGTTATTATGTGTCCCTATTTTTTCAATCCTTTATGTCCCCTCAAAGGTAATGGTCGTGTGGTCATGCCGATACAACACTATTACTGGTAATAATCAACTTAAAATATCGACAATAGTTGACCTTGTTAACCAATCTAACAAGACAACCAAAATGATGCTGCACTTCCAAGAAGTAAGAAATCATACGGTTTTACTAATAAATAATTTCTAATCATAATACAGCAATCTTGACCACGGTGTAAGAATTGGTAATATAGAAATAACGAAATAAATACAGTACTAAACATAAGTTACGAAGGTAAGGAAATGAGAGGGTAACCTTGGAAATTGTTATCTGTAAATAGATTAGACTTAAAGCAGGATACATCCATTAGGGGAAATAAGTATTAAATATGTTCCACCTTGATCGACAAAAGAAGATGTTCTACGAAGTTTACTTGGCTGTTTTAACGCATGTCCCCACTGATTTGAACCAATGCATAAGACTGCGGTGATCCTTAACGTAAAGCCACGCTTGTAAGAAGGGAAATAGAGTATCATTTATACCTCTTTCTTCAATGAAACCATGAAATGCATCCCTCATTTTATCATCAAGAGCTCTGTAATTTGGCAAAAAGAGTAATTAGTTAAACATATTGGATGCCATTCACGTCAGCACTAAAGTTAATGTGCTGATTATATAGGTTAGGTCGGTAGTTTTGCTTCTGAAACAAACCAGCTGAGAAAAGAAACGTAAACAAGCGTAAAAGTGTTTTTAGAGCATGTCTAGAAAGTAAACATCTATAAACTTTATAACCTCCAAGTATATAACAACTTTAATCGCATGGTACTCAAGGTTCTCTCCCATTCCATACCAAAATAAGTAAAGACCAACCAAACTCATACAGAGAATCGAATTACAAATAACAGCCAGGTTCCAGTACAATATGGGAATTAAAGAGTGAAGTAGCTTGTTGTTAAGAAAAGCTGGATTGAAAATTATTCATTTCATTCTGACCCTTTCCGTTCATGTCAACTCGATGAAAAACAAATTTCAAAAGGTAAAATGAATTTGAACAAAAGGGACTGAAAAGAGGTAACCAAATACAGCTAACTAGCAGGGTTATCACGTCTCCTGCAACACTCACGCTCGAGACCTTTGCCTATTTTTTTGCACATCACAACCGTCACACTTTTGACTAACCTTAAATTCTAAAAACACATCAACTAATCAGCAACCTGATAATTCCTAGCTGGCTACTTCTTCCCTTAACTTATGCTACCACGTACCTTTAAATTACTTCTCATGCAATGGGACTCTGGCAAGATGCTACCAGAGTGTAACGTGAATGTTCTAAACACACCGGAAGGTGCAAAAGATCTATCACCATAATGATGTTGATAAAGTGTACAAATGCATACAAAACAATGAATCATGTATGCATAGATCCCGTTCTATTATTCTGATATCCTATAGATAAGAGTACAAGACTAGTGTAATGAAGCAACTGTTCGCTACCCATAAAACACAAAAACTCCAGGACAAAACGATAAAGCTGACCCAAGAACTACAAACGACACAAGGTATCCAAAAAACAGAACGGAAATGGGAGCAGACGAGCATAGACTTGATATACACCACAGCAAAATGACACACCTATGTACGTATGACAATGAAGATGCAGTTTATGGATGGTTCATTGGTTTTCTAGCCAATATATTACCGGTCAATAGGATTATGATGTTTCATCTCTAACAAATGAAACGTTATAGAAAGTTAGGGCATGATAAGACTTACTCAAAACTCGGACCATTATACTTGGACGGAACCTCAAGAAGCTCCGACGTCTCATGCTTATGTCTTAGCGAAACCGAATGAATTCCCAAGGCATCCGGATACAACCCACACAGAAAATGCAACACAAACTCTTGCCCAGGTTTCGATATATCAGCATGAAGAAAAAGCTGATTAACCTCATCATCACCATCGATTTCCGAAGGATCAACTCCAGGTAGAATATTAACCATCCGCATTACAGACAAATTAATCTCCTCATCACCATACGTCCGCTGCAGAACCGGACCGCCGCTACCAAGCGCCCCTTTTACGACAGTAAACGGCTCAGGAGGACTCACCTTCTGTTTAAAACAAATAACACATCATATATGTTATAGTGCATACAAAGTGTTCGATAAAATGCCGCAGAGAGATTTTTTTTGAAACTTGTTACATTTTTGTTAAAAAAAGATAAACCCTTTTAAAACCCTAGAAAAACTTACAGGGGGTGGGGCCATTTTGGAGACTTCAGTGTAGTGATCTTTAAGAGACCGGAGAATAATGGAGTTAACGGCTGATGAAGAAGGGTTGCCGGCGGAGTAGTGACGGAGGAGTGATGTGCCGGTGACGGTCGCCGACGACGACCGGAGAGTACCGGTGGCGCGTGATATAGCTGTTTTCCACATAGTTTCCGATCCCGTTACTTGTTTTGACACAAAAAGGGTTTATTGTTTTATGTTACGGGAGCTGTTTTGATTGTAGCTAATTACTATAATGTTGAGGACTGAAACTAAATTTTACCTTTTTCAAGGTACTAAAACTATGAATAAGGCATAACTTCAACTTCTTTGAATAAACCGTCTATGTAGTTTGATCAGGTTACAATAGCAGTCTCATACTTTTTAAAAGTGTAAAGGTTGCGGAAAATCTTTTAAGTGAATATCGTGGGTGTTTAAAGAAAATAATTGATCGGGTTTGGGGTGGATACGAGTAAAGTGGTACCGACATTCGTTTATAAAATCCATTCTCATACCCATATCGATATCCATCGGATACCAAGTAGTTTTACCTCATCATTTCAGAGGTTTTTACTGATACCGAGTACTCACGTTTATCGAAAATTATACGTTTAGAAATTGATGAGTCTCTGTTTATTGAGAAAAAAAAGCATAGCCCATATATCACAAATATGACAGATTATTCGATTAAAATACTAAGATACCCATCTCATATTTGAGATTTAAAATTTGTAGGCAAACAATTTCAAACTTATAAATTCAAGTTATGTATATCAAAGGCTCTTATTATTATTTTAAGTGCAAAACATTCCATTAAACAAACTTAATAAATAACATAGACTTTACATATATGTTGACCACACTTATCGGAAAAACCATCATACCGAAAAAATTAGTTTATAAGGCTCAAACTTCATAAAGTTTAGACACCCAAACATTTCATTGTAGGTCTTTGTGAAAGGTTATTATTCCTCTAATTAATTTGCCACACAACATATGAATTCGTGCCCTTAATGGGCTTTAACCCGGTTTTGATGGGCCTTTGCTTAGCCCAGTCCACTTCTGTCTATGGTTAGTCCACTCCAGTAACATACACCATTTCTTATACGTGTCTTCTGTCTTGCCACGTGTTGTCGTTGTCTTCCAGATGTCTTCTTCATCTTCTTGCTGTTTTCAAAACACACACACATACAGCGACACACACACACATACAACGATATTAATATTATATATTTTGATAAAGATTTTTGTTTTATATAATATTGGTAATAGATGCACATTGTCAAAACCCATCATTTGAAAATATAATTCACCTCTTATTTCGTAATCGACCAATTTTGAGGACATAAAACCAATTTGTTTAATGACTAAATGACTAGCGGGATAATAAACACCCGATAATAAAGTTGTTGAGGTTTTAAAAAATTTGAGCAATTCGGTTACTTTTTTAAGAATTTCCCAATTTTTGAGCGAAAATGATGTAACCCGACCACGATTTGCTAACTCGTTATGAAAATATTGTAAAGTATCATGTTGACGTAAACCACATACAAACATATTGTAAGTCGAAATTCATCTTGGGGAAACATCCCAATTAGGGGCTAGAAAATAGAATTCGTATCCTTACACACTTTCATATATGCTTTATATCTTAGTTTTCCCCCCGAAAATATATCTTGTAATATTTGTTTATAAGCCTTTATGACGTTAATTACTTCGGGGCTCTTAGTCCTGCTTGCACAACCAAATTTATAATGTGTGCAATGCATCGACTATGATAAAACTCACCATCCATTGGCGGTTTGTAATTTAGTTTTAGTTTACCCACCGCATTTGTATTATTAGTGGCATTATCAAAGGCAATTGAGAAAACTTTTTCTTCTAATTTAAACATTTCTAAAACATCTCGTAACATATGAAATAAGTTTTGACCGGTGTGAGGATACGCAAATTGTTTAAAAGCAATAACTCTCTTCATCATTCGGCACGATTCGGGATCAACCCAATGTGCAGTAACACAAAGGTATGAATCGGGACAACCATGAGGACCCGACCAAACATCGGTTGTTAAGTTTATATTTGTATTTAATGTTTCAAAACCTTTTATTACCATTGTTTTAGCTTATTTTCCATAATTTCATACAATCACTTCTAAGAGTATTATGACTTATGTGATTATATCGCGGTTGAAGACACTTTTGAACCACCCTAGTGAATCAAGGGTTATCAAAGTGATTGAACGGCAAGGCGGATTGAATCACATAACATGCAAACTCTTGACGCATTCGTTCCACCGAATATATACAAAAATAGTCCCGTCTTGCCCCATCGATGATTGACCCGCTTTCCGGAACGGGTTTGAGTACATTGCAATGCTTCTCGGTACGATTCTTCAATGTCGATTTAGATTCTTGTTTCAAAAAAAGGTCGCAATGATTACATTGCGCCATCTTTTCATCATCCGACAACGACACCAAACGGTAATTACACCAAATGACTCGATTTCAGTTTGTTTCGAGAACTTGAACAATCGTTCTTTCACTTGTGGAACCAACAACGGTGGAAGCGGTAGAACTTTGAGTTGCCATTTGATTATTGATGATTTTTCAAGATTTTTTGTAACGTTTTTTTTTTCTTTTTTTTTTTCTTTTGGCTTTTTTAGTGTATTGAGAGTGTTTTGAGAGATTTAGAATGTTGTGATTAACCTCATACTCAAACTACATACTTATAGTAAATTTAGGATGACAAAATAGTTAAAAAAAACACAAAAAAATGGTAACTAAACGGCTATAAACGGCTAGTAAAAATCAAAAAAGACAAAAAGAAAAAGGGCTAGAACACTACAAGCCACCATAAACCGGTTTGCAAAACCGGTTATTCACGAACCGGTTAGAAAAACCGGACCCAAACTGGTTCTAACATTCCAACATACGAAGCGGTTCTAAACCGACGGTTTCTACACAACCCATTCGAATTTTGGTTTATGATCGATTTCGATTTCTGTTTTTCTTGACACGTCTACCCGTATCCGCCTCCAAACCCGTCAATTTGTCCCCAAACCTGACCCACATCTTGGGTTTCGGATTTCCTATACGATTTGTTTTTGCCATCCATATATATGCTTAAAGTCTTTTTTTTTTTTTTAACTTTTGTCATAAACCGTCGTTGTCAAAATTGCTCTTGCAATTTTGAAAATACAAGGACAAAAAGTGAAGTTTAACCAAATCATAGTTTCGGTCTTGCAATTTTCAATTTTGGTCATCACCATTGATTTCAAAATTTCAATAAATTCACAACGTTTGGATTTCACGAAATTGGGCAGAAAATTCGTACGTCATCATCGCCTCTACGTTTGTCTTCACTTTTAAATATGTTTATTTTTATGTAACTTTAGAATTTAAACATATTTTGGTAAGAATTCATTTTCACTACTCACTGATTACCTTTTTAGGGTTTTGATCTATAGATGCACACAAGGTGTTTGTTGTTTTGCTTCACTTAGATTTTTGTAATTTTGTACAAATGTGGTTGTAACCATCACTTGTGTTGGCATATACTGATTTATTTCAAATACTCGTCTTAAAATGGTCTTGTTTGTTCCGTTTCTTGTACTACGATTGCGCGTTTATAGTTTATTATAATGTCGTTTAGGTTGTTTTATTGTTTTGTGATTAAACAGAGAAGATGAACAGATCCACACCGAGAATGCAACAAAATTCTCAAATGAAGCAGCAATGGGATTCAAACACGCAGCTTGAGTATAATCCGATATCTCATTCGTATTCCCAAGGCAAGTATCCTTCACTAGTGAGACTGTTTGGTTTTTGAGATGTTGATACGACCATTTTGTTGGTGTGAAACAGGGCATAAGGTCAATCCTTCGATTCAATCTCTTTCCCAGGAGCAGATTGCAGATGTTGATCCAAAACTGCAGTCGCATGAGCAAGACATGGAAATTGGCTATGAGGATAACAAACCTTGTAAGTTTACTTTTGAAGAACTGGAACAGAAACTCTTGGATGAGATGATGAAGATAATAAACGATCAGAACGATCTTGAAAATGAAGAAATTGCTAGGCACAAACAGGTTAGTTAAACTGTAATTTTACTTCATTTTCATAATTATCGCACTATGTAATACTGTAAACTTAATTGTGATTTGATTTGACACTTTTTTAGAAAATGGTGGAGATCAATACACGATACCAGGAGAAACTTTCTTCTACTAGAGTCCATCATGCAGCACAAATAACAGAGTTTCTTCGCAAGGAATCACAGGCACGATTAGGTCACTACCAACACTCTGCAGTGAACATCTGCCAGACTGAAAGAAGCGTAACTGATCCACGTGATTTTGGTTGGTCGGTGGCTACAGAAGCACCACCACCCTCTGGAACCATGCCAAACGACTCCTACGGAGACCATCCTCAGTATCATGGAACGGAGAGAGGCAGAAGTTCTGAGGGCGGGGTTCCATACCCTCATGGGCGAGTTTATAACAGTTCCGGCGCTCAATTTTAGTATGAAATTTTACTTTTTGATAACCTTTTACGACTTTTAAGTTTTTCTAGAATTCCTCCTTGTATGTGTCGGCGTGAAGTTTGGCTAGCTTTGTAGTTTCTTTATTGTAAGGAAATTGCTTTGTGATCTATCATATGAAGTTTGGACTAGCTATAAAGTCTGTTTGGAAAAAAATACAAAAAACTACATATGAATCAAAGAAATTGTTTCGAGTAACATCAAATTATTTAAAAGGTTTTCACCTCGAATATTTTTACAAGGGTAAACAGAAAGGCGTAAAAAAACATAATATGAAATCTGAAATATCCGTTCCTACTACACGTTTACAACTATAGAACACTTGCTCCAAAAATGGATATAACAACACTCTAACAACCACCATACCTGTCCGTACATATGACGATGGTGTGGTGATTAGAGAATGTTGTAATAAAGGCGCCTTTGTAACGGTAACACGAGAGCCATAATAAGAAAGAAATAGAACATGTTTTATTGAAGGTTTCTTATTTTCTTCTTTTAGCTTTAATAATCCTTCTACCAGACTTGTCACCTCCTCCACCAGAGCCTAGCGAGAAGCTTCCTCCAGATGCTTGAAAGGGATTTTGAGATGGCGTTTGGCTTGTCTGCGAAGCAAACTGAAATGGTGATGCTGGATTCTGAGATGGGGACTGGCTTGTCTGCGAAGCAAACTGGAACGGTGAAGACGGATTCTGAGATGGTGGTTGGTTAGTCTGCGAAGCAAACTGAAAAGGCGTCGATTGATTCTGAGATGGTGGTTGACTTGCCTGGGAACCAAACTGAAAAGGTGATGTGGATGGTGTCATGGTGCTTGAACCAAACATGAAACCGGGTGGGCTGGCAGAAGCTTGAGCAACTGCTGGAACAGGACTGGGTGTTTTGTCCTCGGCCATACTGTCTTCCATGCTCATCTGATCATTATTGTTGTTGGGTGCTCCGAAAACAGGAGTCGAGTTTCCAAATACAGATTGACTTGGAGAGGAAGTCGGGAAAGACGTATTTGTAGCAGCAGCGGACTGGGAAGGCTGCAAAGCAGGAGAACCGAAAATGCTAGTGGTAGAGCCACTGGTGGAGCTAGGACCAAAACTAGATGCTGAACCGAAACCAGAACCAAATACGTTACTGGTGGAACTACCAAACTTAATCTCTGATGTGGCAACAGCAGAACCAAGACCAAAACTAGGAGCGAATGAGCTAAAAGTGGAACTCCCTGGAGTCCCAGAGCCAAACTTGAAAGGTGCCACCTGTGAAACGGCAGTAGATGCCTGTGAACTGGCCTGAAAACTGGTGCCATTAAATAACGATCCCTTGGACAAGTTATTGGTGTTTGATGTTGCTGCTTCAGAACTAAATAGTGTGCTAGTAAAAGGAAGGCTGCTGACAACGTTGGATTTTGAAGCAACGGTCTCATGTTGTGCCACCAAAACTGAAGTCCCATTAGTAATACTTGAATTCTTGATCGAGCCACCAAATGAAAATATACCACTTGCTGATGGATTTGATGGACTAGCAGAGGAAAGCGGCTCTGATGTACCAGACATATTTACCGAGTTCTGAGTATTGAATACTGAAGATTGTACCCAACCGTTTAAGGTAAAGGAGCTGCACAGTAACAGGACAAAAAGCAGACATACAAGCATAAGATTCACCAAATAGAAAAAACTAGCAACTTCATTTTCAAAAATAACTTAATTACCTGGTTGAGCCAACCGGTTTTGCTTCTGGACTAATGTTTTGCTTAGCAGAAAACACATATGGTGTCACTTTCTCAGGACTCTTAGTGCTTGTATCAAACTTCGGAAAAACTGTTGGTTCCTTCGGCAGTGCAGTCGTATCAACTTCCGAGTTTAATTGAGAGAGTACAGGTGATCGAGTATTACTACCTGGGGATGAGGTAGGAAAGTTAAATCCCATCTTCTGCTTATTAACAACAGAAGATCCAAAATCAGTTTTGGGGGAAGATGTAACTCCAGGCAGTACACGATTTTGAATGACTTCAGCAGGCGGATCATTAGAAACATCTTTGTTTCCAAACACAGATGACTCTGGTTTCTTATTCTCACCCAAAGAGACAGGCACATGCCCGTTAGAATGGTTGTTGTCATCTAGTTCCACAGATTCCTAAACAAAACAAACAGAAAAGTAAAATAATTATATTGGGAGATCATTACTGAAACAGATCACACACAATGACACAAAGACTTAAAAAAAAAAAAAAAAAAACTACCTCGTAAGCACTCATCTTAAAAGCCCGCTTCTTCTGAGGAGGCTCAGCTGGCACTATAGAGTTCCCATTCATAGAACTTAACGCATTAAGAGGAACAGCAAACATTCTTTGACCATTTTCTTCAACTTTATTGTTGCTTTGAGAGGTTGACGCACCAGCATCAGGTTGAAAATTTGGCAAAATTTTTGGTGACTCCACTTTGTCCGATATATTTGACGGCAATTTAGTAGCCAATTTTTCAGTCGTTCCAGCAAACCTTGATAACGAAGGTTTTTCCTTGGGACTCATTCTTTCAAGTTGTTCAAATATTTTTGAAGCCATTTCAGACGACTTGGTAGGAACAGAAGCATGACCGAGATTATTGTAGCTTGTTTCCCCGTTTTCCTTTACTGCCTTGGATCCTTTTGGATCAGGTTCATTCCTTAGTAATAGTCTTTGAGCACCTGAACCAATTTCACTTCTCTGCTTTGAGACTGGCGTTAAAAGATTAGATTTCTGTCGAATTCTACGTATTGGGCCACCAGATTTGATATCATCAAGTTCAGATGTTCTACGCTTTCCAGCCTGAATCGGAAATCGAAAAGTTAAATAAGAATTCACTTGTTACACAGAAGCAGGTTATTATTAAACTAATAGACTCCATATTTAAAAAATACCATCTTGCTTGATCCAATTGTCCCCTCCCGTTCCCAAGCAGGTGATGGTGATGCCACACCATGAATGTAATCTGTCTTGCTACCCTGAAACAAGCAACCATCTTAAGATATTCCAGTTCAGCAAATGAAAAACTGTCGACAGAAGTCTATCAGATTTGTGATTAATCTAACCTTTTGACTAAAAGCTGAAGTCCCTCGGTAATAAGGTGGATATGCCATACTGTATAATGCTGTTCTGCCTTGAGATCTTGGGGTTGTCAAACGATTTTCGTAGCCCTTAAAGCTATCTACAGTCCTTGATGGAGGTGATGTGATAGGTGTTCTTAAAAGAGTGGTTGTTTTATTAAGCACTGCCGAATCTTGTCTTGGTGGTTGACTGCCCAACCGCAAGGGTGATGGCAAAACTTTGGCAGGCCTTGACCCCATGTAAGCCTTTGCCAGCTCAGCAGGTGAAGCAACATCCTCGTCAAAGACCTAAAGATAGCACAGATATATCACGCCTTAAATACAAATTGATTGAATAAAATGTCTTTTAATTAAACAAATGAACAAACAATCACGCAAAATAGAGGTACAACGTACTCTAGAATTGACAACAGGAGTTGATATAGCAGCTTGGAAGATTTCCCTCTCCTCCTCATGTTTGTATAATGTGCCACTTGTGGATGCATCAAGCCGTGAAACATGAGATGTTGTGCTGAGAAACTTTGCTTTATCTCCTTCTCTAACATCTGACTCGGTAGTTTTTGAATCCAGCAATGCTTTCAAACGCTCGATTTCAGATCTGTAAGTCGTATTACATAAGTAACCGTAAAATTGTTCAAAAACACAAAGATAGTTGAGGCCTTTTACATGAACGAAATCCACAGTATGTGGATTTTAAAAAAGAAGGCGAACAAGAGATAGAAATAAAATGATTCTATATAATAACTTAAATATCATTAGTGACTTGGATCCTCTAAAACACATTCGTCACGAGAACCCATCTCATTGGAGATTACAATTGACCCAATCCAAAGAACTAACCTTGTAAAAGTCTTTTGTTTGAAGACATTCTCGATCTCTGATATCTCAGTAGGGGCAGAGATGATTGCCAAATTTCTTTCTCCATTACTGCTTGGTTCTGATACTTCAGCAGCGTTCTTTGATCCAGACTACATAAAAAAATTAATCAGGATACTGATGATAACATGAAAATTTTTACAAGAAATAAACAACTTACACTTAGACCTGCCTCGTGAAGTCCATTCCTTGGTTCTTCAATAGTCTCTGTTTACAAGAAAACTTGTGTGAGTATGTAAACGACATTAGAAATAGATCTAATGATGTAATATACATAATAAGTAATATGAGTGTCATAACCTCATGGATACAGAAAATAACATTAGGGGCCACCCGGTGTACGTACCCTCATATTAGATTTAAACTCCTAAAGATTCTGACTATAAAATGGCTTGGGATTGCAGAATGTAGAATACCATTATAACAAAAGGAAAAATCCGAGTGGGTTGGTTGTCCACAATTTACTTGCCGTGGATTAAAACAATAGATAACCCTTATATAAGTACCTGATACATAGTAATATTTATTTCTTATGAAGTTGGTAAACAATGTCTGATCCAATGGCAATGAAATCAGCGTTCTAAATTATGAGTCTACTAAGTTTCGGCCAATGTTTAAAGCAAATACGCGTCCATACACTTAACCCCAAAAACATCACAGACTTCAAATACCCAAACGATACTTTCATCTCTAATATAGGGGCCTTCTCAAAGGGCCAAGAAAATCAAAATATCACGATAAACGAAACTGTCTTACAGAAACAAGCTTGAACTCTACATATACGATTTTGAACTTAGAGATCTGGTAAAATAATTTCCAAGGAAATCATATCTCCTCCGTAACAAGTAATTTTCTAGAAACTCACTCTCCTACTAGAATGCCATATTGCTTACACGGATGAGAGGCAATGAGCCCTAACGGTTCAAATCTTACATAGTCACACTCATCTATCTACGTATGTAAAAACAGAAACAAACTCACCGACACTCAACGAAACGTGCCACGGCTAATATCGTAAAGCATTCCCCTTTATATACCAAAACCAATTAAACAACTTAATTCTATTAAAAATATAACCTTTTTTTAATTTCTAAACCATATTACTATATTCTATATAAACATATACATACACAAATTGTATCTATAATTAAACAACAAACCTGGCAGAATTTGAGGAGGAATAGGAGCAAGCCGTTTACGAAAAACACCGAAAAGCTTATCAGCTCCAGCGTACAATAGCCTAGATGCAGGATTCGTGAGCTTTGAAAACAAGCCAGGGGTATTATTGGAATTAATATTATTATTGTTGTTTCTGATTGCGGTAATAGGTCGATCATACGGCGTCGTTTGAGTACTCCGGCGAATTGTTCTCTTCTGAAACTTGCCACCGGTGCCGCCGGTTTGGTAACGGTTCACTCCGTCGCTGGCCATTGATGGTTTTCGAATTTGGGAATTAGGGTTTTTATTAGACCGGTTTAATTTATTTATGCTTTTGTAAAGAGAAAATATTGGAGCGGAAGAGAGAGAAAATGGGACACGAATATTCTTATTTTAGTTGTTAAAGTAACCCTTTTAGATAGAGTTATTGACATAACTCACACTTTTTGTATCGTTTGATTTCGTTTTAGTTAGTTGTTATTCAGTTACGTTGGTTGAGTTGTTATCTGTGACATGGGTTTTTCGAGTTATTCGCATCGAATTTTTCGAATTTGCCTTTTTTTTGCCAAATTCGAACACCTATTCGAATTTGAATATTCGAATGTTTGTCGAATTCAAATCAAATTGAAGTACAGGATATAGTTATAAACTTCTAATTAGTAAAATCAATAAGCAAAAACAAATTAAAATGCCAAAACAAATTCGGAAAATGATTTGAATTCGAAAATGGATCCAAATTAGGAAGAAAAAAAAACGAATTTCAATATATATATATTGACATATTTATATATTTATATAAGTTATATATAACTAATGATGTAAATTTAGGTTTTAGAAAATTTAATAATTTCGAAACTATTGCTTCCTTGCAATATCACTTGTTCAAACTGAGTTCTATACACAAAAACTCCGATTAAAATTGTTAATTGGTCATATTTTTTTAGGATTTCATATTTTCTAATGTCGTGTTATGTTGTTTTTGTCTTTTTGATGGGTTTATAAAAGAAACGGTATACGTGGAAAGAAAAAATAAGTATGATTAAATCAACAATATAAATATCATAATGCATTTATTAAAACTCGCAAATTAATACCAATCTTTATAACTTCTTTGTTTTTAGTAAGTATTAAGGATTTAATATTCACAATACTAAGAAATTAGCATAGAGGAGTGAACACTTTACATTTTTCAAAAGAATAATTATTTCGATTTTCATCATCTTCAACTCATTACGTTATATTTTATCTTTCTAAAAAATAACGAAAAGCTTAATCACAAAGAGGTCAAACATGTATAGTATAGGGAGCAATATGCAAGTTAATAAAGTTTTCCCTCCATTCCTTTTAATGGCGGGGAAGTTTTTTTGGTTAAACTTTTTAACAAAATTATGTTTTCACAATGAATACTTGTCTACTTGTCGTTAAACAAATTAATTAAAAAAATGAATAAATAATCACACTTTCATTAAATTGCCATAAAATAAGAATTACATTCAATTAAACAAAAAATGATTACATACTTGTAAGTATCAAAATGTTCAATAAATAAAACTTGTATAGTAAAACTGTTCAATCCTAAGTCGTTGTATGATATTTTCAACACGGAAAAAAAAAAAACCCCCGAAAACTTTGTTTTTATGTTCATAGTTTTAGTGCATCTTTAAACTTAACGCTGAAACTAGTTTCCATGTTCTTCTTAGCGCCCGCATTAGTAGGTCCTTGCATCATGGCCACAAACTCGTTGTAGTCTATGCGTCCATCCTAGTAGAACGCGAATGAACGACTATTAGTTATAATTAAATTAATTTAATGTGATGAGACGATAAATAGGGAGTTAAAGAAGTTACATTGTCTTGGTCAACGTCTTTAATCAACTCTTCAAGAGGAACATCTATGCCAAACTCCTCGCAAGCATTTTGAAGCTCGTCGGCAGTAATATAACCACTTCCGTCTTTATCGAAGTAAGAGAAAGCCGCAAATAGATGATTTTCTTTCTCGATTTTGTTCATATGCAATGTTGCAGCAACAAATTCTCCATAATCAATTGTTCCACTGTTATCCACATCTGCCTGATTTTATCATGCAATCCATGTCAATAGTTATGCAACATTTTGTAAATCTAAGTCATGTAATAGTATTGTTTAAAAGTAATGCAGCGGGAAAATAAATATTTGATATATGCCTTACTGCTTGCATCAAATCGTAGATTTCTGACTCCTTGAGGTTAGCGCCGACTCTTTTTAAACCAGCCTTAAGTTCATCAAAAGTAATGTGACCACTGTTGTCCGAGTCTATCATCTGAAACATTTGTTTCAGTCCAGCTATTTCTTCTTCCGATAGGCTCTCTGCTATAACCTGCATAAAATATTAAGCTTTTTCTGTGAACTACTTGACAAAAATCTTGCTTACAAGATTATTCAATATTGTTTCACAAAGACCTCATGTGCTTTATCTGTTTCAAAAGAAAGCGATATGCTTTGACTTCTCAAGTCAACTACACATCTTAAGTTTCATAATGGTATTGATTATATACTTCTGTTTTCGAAACAAATCAAGTAATGACCAAAAAGATATGCACTTACCCTAAGAGCCATTTTCTTGAACTTGTTCATGGCTGAAAATTGTTTCATGCGACTCAGAACAGCAGAGTCGAGAGGCTTGTCAGGAGCCACACCGTCAACTTGAACCCAAGGATGGCCTGAAGAAAAATAAAAGCCGTGGCAACTTTTTAATTAGCGAGGAATATAATGTAAACAAATGTATAAATATATCCATAAAAGAGGTCGCGAATATGCAAATTTCAAAGCTGCAATATGTGCTTGAGTAATACATAAAACAACCGTTGTTTTAATTTAACAAATTTTTAGGAAATGGGCACCCATTTGACATATTTTCCGTAAAATATAACCCAAAGTGACCCATAACCACCATAATCTTACTCCCACATAACCTAAAATGAAGTTGGTGAACTGTTTGAAATTTTCATACATGAGTTGGTCAAAAATGTTTACTAATTCTACAAACAATGAAATTATTGTCACAAAGCCTTTACATCATGGGTAGAAGTAGCAAACTTGATCCAATAGGTTAGTCTGGGTGCTGTTTTCGTATTTCACAGGTTGATTTTGGCAAAGGCTTAAAGTACCCAATGGGTCCTATAACAAAGTCCCGCAAAATCAAGGACGGGCCAAGAATGGAATGGGTTGTTTATTACGTGATGTAGTTTTACATCGCCATCAGTGGCTAACATTAAAACAACTAAATGATCTGTACTTTTAAAGTTTATTTATGTAAAATCAACTTACTAAAAAATAAAAATTGTGTATAAGAGATTTTTCATATAACTTTGACTTTGTGTCACCTTATACATAATATAAATTCAGATTATATTGCATAATACCAATATCATACCAAAATGTTATCACTCGGAAGTGTATCTAAATGCAGTCAATCAAATTAGAAGAACAAGAACTTTAATTTGGAATAATGTTCATTAGATTTTTCGGATACTGCATATTCCTTCTTCAAAGATTAAATAATTTCGTTAATGTATCTAATCATTTTCAGATTTTCCCTCAAAACTATTCCTAAAAAGCCAACACTTTTTCGAAAAGGATTTTGAAATAGTAAATAGTGTACTGATACAAATAGAAGACTCACATAAAACTTCATGTGCAGTTAAACGCTTTTTTGGGTCTCGAACAAGCATTCTTCTCACAAGATCTTTTGCACCATCAGAAATGCTTGGCCATGGATCAGATGAGAAATCAAGATCACCGTGCAGGACTTGCTCAAATATTTCTTGCTCCGCTTCTATAATAAGATAAGAAGAAAAACAGTTACAATGAACGGTGATCTTTATATCAGAAATAGCTATAAAAACTGCAACACTTTACATAATTAACAACTCACCAGCCCAAAACGGAGGAACCCCGGATAATAAGATGTAAACAATCACCCCGGCACTCCACACATCTGCTTCAGGACCATAGTTTTTTTTCAAGATTTCTGGTGCAACATAATACGGGCTACCAACCACATCATGAAATGTTTCACCTGAACAAGAAAAAAGAATCCTCTAATCTTAACATAATGTCACAATAACGAACGAAATCACACAGTTCAAACATATGGATACCTGGTTTGAAGAAAACCGACAATCCAAAATCAATAGTTTTCAGAAGGGCATCTTCCTTCTTATCCACAAGAAGAAAATTCTCGGGCTTCAAATCTCTATGCATAACACCTAAAGAATGACAAGCCTCCACAACCCCAACAATAGTTCTAGTAAGTTCAGCCGCTTTCCGTTCAGTATAATGTCCACGTTGAATAATCCTATCAAAAAGCTCCCCACCCGCACACATTTCCATAACCAAATGAACAGCTACAGCATCCTCATAGGCACCTTTAATCCGTATAACATTAGGATGCTCAGCTAAATGATGCATTATTTGAATCTCCCGTCTCACATCCTCCACGTCCTCATCCGTCAACAACTTCCTTTTCGCAATAGATTTACACGCGTATAATTCACCACTAGCTTTCTCAATACAAAGAAAAGTCACACCAAACTGCCCTTGTCCTAACTTTTTACCTAAACTGAAATAATCCTTTAAATTCCCAGTATTCCTTTGTAAAATCGACCCGGTTCTCAATCCAGCACTCAACACACGCTTCATTTTCGCTTTCTTGTTTTCGGGTTTTGGGATTTGCATTTGTTGAGGTGGTTTGTTTTGGACATTTTCTTTAGTTTCATTTCTAGTAGGGGTTTCTGGAGGCTCATTAGATGATCTAGTTGACCAAATAACAGCAGAAACCGATTCGAAAAACCCGGTTTTCGTAAAATTTGGTCCAGCACAAGTATTACCCATCTCAAATATCTCAAGATCACTTCAAAGTTTTAATCTTTTTAACAAACCCAATTCAAATTCAAACATAAAGATCTACATATACATATAAAACATAAAAAGTCAAAAAACAAGAAAACTGAAAAAAGTCAACGGTGAAGAATAACTGACCAACTGGCGGCAATGGTGGTTTAAGGAAGTGGAGTTATGTTTTTTTTAATGTTTATGTTGTTGTCGGAATTATGATTCACGAGAACTGTGTCGTGTTTTTTACTTTTCTCGGATTTGACGATCCCGGGATTTTTGAGTGACGGGTCAAATAAGTTTTGTTTTTAGAATTTTAAATAAATGATTGATTACAGTTTGTTTTATTTTGGTATCGACAATCAGTCTAATATATATTACATCATTAAAAGATTTTGATACTTAATATAACTGAATCTTTATGTAGTTAAAAGGTTTCGCTAGAGTATATGACACGAAATGTTTAGTTTGGATATCGGGAATAAAACTATATATATGTTACTAGCATGATATATGTTATCAATTTTTTTTTTAAAAAGAATGTTCATCTATTGTAAAGACTCGGTATGATAAATATTTTGAATTTTTTTTCATATTTTTGATCTCAAATCGGCTATGAAACTTGTGGTTCTAAATGTGTTATTGGTGAAAAACATCAACTAAATGATATAGTTGATGTTGGAACTATAAAGGTTTGTAATTATAATAATTGAAGGTGATTATTGTAATATTAAAATATGGAAAAGAAATTTTAACATTTTTCTCTTTGAGAAATCGTTAATTCATTGGCTTAAGGAAATAACAAGTGAAACTTAATTGTTGTTTAACCGAAAGCTTCATCAAAAATAAATTTTTTCTTACAACTTTTCAACATCGATAACTCATACGATTAAATTTAGAACCGGTTACTTCAAGAAAGTATTAAATTTGTTATGTTTTTCACCAATAAATCCTTGTGTATCAAGCTCATATGTTTACAACAAAAATCTTGGACCAGCTAGGTGTCACTAAAATGTCCATAACTTTAATATGAGCTAGTTATAACATGTACATAGTATATGGAATTTTGCCCTATAACCCAAGTGTTTACCAAGATGAACATTTCATCTTAGTTATTAACACAAATTTAGTACATGACTACTTAATATATCAAGTAGCAACTTTAACATTTTTTTACGAACTTAATATATAGTATATATCTTAGACTTCTTGTAATTAAACACAAGATTGTCGGTGAGTCGTTTGTTGAATATAGTTGGATTAGTCGTATAGGACTAGAAGATTTCCCATCCGTACGTCGGCTGAATATGTACGTTTAGTGCTTCATGAGAGACTCGATACTATTAGTTGGATATATCTGTCGGATCTAATTAAGAAGAATTGGGAAAAAGGGCCCTACCATCGGCCCATTTAATTTAATTCTAGACTTTTTAGTGAAGCCCCTGAGTCCTGACCCATTAGAATTAATTTTCTTGAAATATCTTATTCTTTTTGAATAGTTAAGTTTGGCTAACAGTAAAAATAGAAGGTAGTTTTGAACCAGTAAACTTTTTTTGTAAAATTTTAACTCGTTTATTGTAGCAGTGTGTGTAATATAGGGATGACAATCGACATCTAATCAATTGGATATTTATCTGATTCGATCTACTTGTGATGAATATGGATATATTGATAATTGGATATGGATATCAATGTTGTAAATTTTTAGTTAATTAGATATGAATAACAGTTTTTCATCCATGAATAAACCGTATAGAGAGATGCGTTTAAATAGGAACCATTAAATATTTAGCAACCATATAAACCATTTTTTAACCACTAATTAAAACTCAGTTTAAATTAACAATTAACTTTAAATTGACATATCTTTAATATATAATAAAAGAGGGGCCTTAAATGCCACGTGGCAAAGTAAGGTCCGTTGGATTAGTTAGATATTTTGATTTCAACCTTTAGATTAGATTGATGATGTCATCAAATCTTTTTTTCATTTACACTCTCATACAATACATAATTGCATTTTTTTTTTTAATTTCTTCACCACTACAATAAAATTTGTCTCTTATTGGAAAATGAGTTACCTTATTATTACTATTATAATATCTCTTAATACAAAATATTAAAATATGTGTATAAACGTAAATGTATATATGTTATTATAGCTATAAACAACATGTGTATAAACATAAATATATATTTGTTATTACACGTGCAACGTTGTATACTCATAATAACTTAAAAGGACAAGTTCATAAATATAAAGTTTACAATTCAATTTTTTGTCTACATTTACCCGCGATATCGCGGGACAATAATCTAGTATATAGTATAACTAGGTTTTAGTAAAAACTAATTATACCATTAAAACAAGCATTTAATTCTTTTTCCAACGAGCACCCACTTGATATACTTGACGATTTTTTTTCCGGTATATACACTAGTGTATATACTAAATATACACTGGTATATATACTAATTCACCAAAAACACCTTTGAACCATATATTAATAGTGAATACATATGTATACACAAGTCAATACACTTCTATTCACCGATATATGAAGTAGTTTGTGACCTACATTATAACCATATATTCACCATTGAATACATATGTATGCACAAGTGTATAAGATGGTATTCATCAGTGTATATACAAAGTTTTTTGAAAAATTCAAAATTTGTAGTATATACACCAGTGACTATAAAAAAAAATGTCGTCAAAATTGTAAAAATTTATATTTTTCCAAACGAGAATTAAATACCCATTCTAACAATATATTTTTTATTTCGTGAAAGTTTTCAATTTAAAAGATGTTATTTGAAAATGAAGTGGGTTTGTTAAATAAATGGTTAAAAAATAATTCTTATTGTTCATAAATATTTAATTGGTTCTCTTAATCTAATAGATATGGATATGGATGGATGAAAGTTTTATAAATAGTTATGGATATGGATATAGATAACGAATATATAAATAAATATGACATTACCATATCTATATTTGATCCATTGCCACTAGTTGATATATCTGATTTTTTTTTTCTATAATAAATATAGAATATAGCTGTTTTTTTCAAAGAGAGCTTTGTGGAAAAATAATTATTTTTATTACAACACAATATTTACATTTTTGTTGTCTTTAACAAGACCATAATCAATAATTATAAAAAAGAAATATACACATATGTTTATCATCGTTTAAATTGACAATCTATATTTATTCTAATTTAATAAATTATTAAATTTAGAATAAAATTTACAGATTTATGGGGAGTAATTCCATTATTTTCCAAGTGTTAGGCTGTTCTTTGACCAAACCCACACACACACAAATACAAACACATAGAAACAACTCCCCTCTTCCTATTTTGCCACCAACTTAAACCTCATCTTTTATTCCAACCCTACTACTACTTGCTCAAAAATATCCGATTTCTATCGAAATGACTATTTTACCCTTTCACACATTACAGACACCAAAAAATGAAAAACTAATCACACCCCCAAAAAACAAATCGTTTTAAGATCCTTCTTCTATGTCTTTACAAATCATTTTAACCTTTTTCGTTCCATCATTTGCGGTTTTGAATGATCAATTTCGATGGCACGAACTGAACCTTGAGTCTTGCCCAATTGTTACAAGCACATTACATGCTACCTCCATTAACTTTCCTGAAAATAATACCATTACTTACGAGTTAATAAATAAATTATTGTTAGAATTTGATACATGTATTATAATTAGCATTGAGTCCATCCTTAATAATATAATTCCTTGAAAACAACTTTATATCTTGTATTTGTTCAATAACAACGACACATTACCATTTTAAGTTTATTTAATCACAGAAATCGGCTATCCAACTAATTAAATTTAGAACCGGTCCAAAAATTTTCTTCTTAGAACACAATTTTTTTAAGTATAAACATATGACTTTGCATATACGAATTAAGAGTTGCTTATACTTCTGACCCGGCTAAGAAACTCTTAATTCGAATATACAAAGTCGTAACTATATGAATAGTTTATAAGAAAGACAAATAAAAATGATAAAAAACAAAATAGATATGATGACAAAAGATATTATATAGTTTGATTTAATTCTCTGTGCTGACAGCCTAGAATTGGAAAATGTCAACATGTACAAAACATAGCATATAAAGTTTAATAATCATAATTAAAATATGTCATTTAGTTCCAACTATGCATGCTTTACTAGAATTAGAATCCAATAATAATATATGCAAGTAGACGCACGATGTGTATATAGATATATGTGTGTATCTATATGTACAAATAATACAACATAGAGTACAAGTCGGGTCAAATCCTACCGACAGTTGGAAGCATGCCAAGACATAAATGACATGGACCCTCTAACTACTCACTCTACAAATATTCTTTTTATCAACTCTTTATTGTAGCTGTTATCGATTGTACTGTACAACTACTAATGCACGTGTTTTTCTTGTTGACTTTTTTATTTGACTAACCGACAGCTCAAATTAAACACCCTTTTGCACGATTAATTAATGTACTAATTATAAAATGTAATGACTTTTATTAATGTAAGAAGGTGAAAGAAGTACCTCTACGAGATTTAGGCACGGTCTTAGCGGGTTCGAGAGTTTTTCGACTAGTTGTTGGTCGCGGGAATAAGACTCCGTCTATTCCTTGAACTGATATTCTTCCGTCGATGTAAATGTCTGGGTCGGATAAATAAGCCTTTTCTTCACCATGACCGAATTGAACTGACCCATCGGCTTCTTGAGCTAATACTTTATGTGGAACGTGAAGTGTGTCGTATTGGATTTTACCGAATCTTCTTACTGCATTGTACATACTTTCTTCGGTTTGGTATTCGGGTACGATGTGGTAGTACATAATTCGCTCTGGTGCTCCGGGTTCTGCTAGTTGATCGGTCGTTAACTTTGCCATTGCTTCATCGTTAGGGGCTAGGACGGTTAGTACGTAGCCCTCGGATACTAGTTTTCCCATTTCCGTTGCCAAGTTGGTTAAATTTACCAAAATGTCAGCCATTTCATTGTACCTAAAAACATAAATTTAATCAAACTTGATGTATAATTAAATTGTTGAATTACAAACACGTCCTAGACAACAAAATTAAATTTCTGCCTTGAACATAATATTTTGCTACTATTTATAATTAATGATTATTAATACTTTTAACTACCAACTATAATTTATATAACTTAAAGTAAATTTTAATTACCCTCCGTATTGTAGAAGAGTCTGAATGAAGTCCTTGACCTGGCTCTCGCCATCGAAATGGTGGCGAGGACCACCAGGTCCTGGGGCGGGAGCCGGAGCCAAGGACGGACCAGGAGCCATGGCCGAGTAGATCGGAAGAACAGGTTTTGAACCAACCGGCACCATTGGTGCCGGTTTCTTCAACCTGTTTGTTTTTGGATCTACTTCCGGTGCTCCCTCGGGTTTAACAGCCGAAATAGTCCTCAAACTTCTTCGGCTGTTAAAATCCTGTTGTACAGATTTCGGTATCAACAACCGACCAATCCCATGTATAATTCCATCGTTTCTAACAACATCTTCAACACGAACAACCTCCGCCGAACCAACAAGCCTCACTGAATCCAAATTCGATAATTGTAATTCATCATCAGATAACGTATTATGCCGTGTGGTCTCATTCGGCCACACGGCACCAATACGCGTAGGCACAATATGATGAAGCAAAAGCTTCTGAAGTGATCTCAGATTCCGGGGTTCAAGTAAAAACTGCTTGAACCCCGGATCGAGATCACGTTCCAGAGCCTCATTCCTGGGAGCAAATATCGTAATATTCCGAACCGCAACCGCCTCCTCCAACGTTTGCAACAACATCGCCTTCTCTACAAGCTCCGCCAAGTCAGTATACCGAGAATCAAGTAGCGCAACCAAAACCGAGTTCGAATTAACCTGACCCGCGGGGTTTCCGGACAATGTCGAACCAATTAGTTGAGTTAAGATAGATAGAAAGAGCAAGAAGGTGAGATAGTTTTGAACCGACGCCATTAAAGTGTCGGCGAATATGGCGGGTCGAGGTTTATGTGGTTCTCGAAGTGTGTGTTTGGTTTTGTGTGTGAGTGTTTTATATAATTGTTGTTGGATGTTGACTTGTACGGTGGTTGAGAACAGTGCTTGCGGTTAAAATATCGTCGGTGTGGTTTTGTGTGTTGTCAGATTCACAAGTGAAAACGTTAAACTTAAATAACTATTTTTATTGCCTTGTTTCAAAAGGAAGCTTTGTTAATCATTTTTGGGTTAATCAATAAAACAATATCTTTTCTAATTTTATTAAGAATTCATTTGATTTGGTTTCTAATAATTAATTAATTCTTATCTTTTGATTAACAAAAAATGTTTCTTATCTTAATTTCGACTAATATTTGATTAAACAATTTATATTTATTTATAATTTATTATTTTACCTTATCATTATTACACGACCGAATTAATGAAAATACTTAATAACTTGTACACAATATTTTCTAAATTGCAAAAGAAAAATTCAATCTATACCTAATTTAAACTTTATTTATTTTATAATATAAAGGTGAAATAATATAATGGGTTTTGATAATGACAATATTGTACGCTGTTAAAGGATAAATAACGTTTAATTTAGTTGTATATTCGTAATATATTTACACTTTTAGAAATATGTTTGATGTTTTTTTATTAATGTAGAGAATAACAAAACATATAATATTTTGTTACAAACAAGTCATGATTGTTAGCAAAATCCATAACAATAGTAATAGTAATAGTAATTTAGTAATAAAATACTAGATTATCCATGAAAAAGTCTAACTAGTTTACTTTTTTTTGGCAATTTCATATTTTGAATAGACTATTGGTTGTTCATTGATGTATCTTGAATTACTTAAAACTTGTTTAATTTGTGTACCAAATTGTTCCACATAACATCATTGTCTAAATTTAAAATAAAATATTAGAACGCAACAAATAATGATAAAAAAAAAATGTAACTAAAATGAAGAGAATTATTTTGTTTGATGACATAAGGAAGATGGGCATGAAGATGTATAAGTAATAACATAGAGGTCTTTCTCAAACCAAACAATAATGATAAGAGTGTAGATACATTAAGAACTTGCTAATTTGTTAGGTGTTTGATATTATAATATTATCAAGTCATTAATGTCGATTATTTTATTTTATTGATCGGTTATTTTATTATGTTGTTAATTAGTTTGTTTTTTTTTATAATTAGAGGGACGTCTTTTTATATATTATGCTATAGTTGTTTAGACACGATGTTTCTTAAAGAATTGTTAAAAACAACTAGAAGTAACTTAATTTTCATAATAAGCGTGGTTTATTTTGTTGTACCATTTAGACAGCTATTCATAAATAATCTTCTCGAGAGACATAATTTCTAAAAGAATTTATTAAGAGTTCATGCTTGTTTGGTTTGATCAATAAACTTAATGTTGTAACTTGTACAAAACATTTAAAGTTTCACATAATTTTTTTTTTTTTTTTTTTTCTTCATATTAGTCGATTTCAGGGACCCTTTTTAGTCCTTTAATATTAATTTAAGCTCTCAATTATGATTGTCCAAAATCAAATATCAATTATCACCAAATCAAACTCCTAACAAACTTTTGAAAGCCAATAATTCAAGTTTAGATCTGAGACTTGCTTTTCTTTGTTTTCCGCAAACAACTTATTTTGAGTCGCTGAATGTCCTCGTAAGTAAGTAGGGGAAAAAGATTTGATTATCGTTAATAAAATAAAATTCTTTATCACTTAGTAAAGTACTTCGAACATAATTGTAAGGTTCTCAACTTTGGGTTCTTAATGTTAAAGTAAAGACAAAAAAAGCATCTTAAACCAACATCATTTTGGAAAGAAAAAAAAAATATGCTACAAAACATTACGAGTATTATAGTATTACTTTATTTATCATTCGACAATGATTTCCAAACCATTTGATTTAAAAAAATGAGTGAACATATTTCTTGTCTCACAAATGATTTGGTAATCTTGAAAACATACAGATCAAATGGTTTACCCAGTTTATCATGAGTAGACGAACATCAAACACGACATTGTAGCCCGGAAAAATCTATGTTTATGCGTATGTTACCAAACTAAACAATTAAGATAGACGAGTCAAGATATATGTAATCAAACTCGACTATTTGTTGAGTTTATGTTTATACGTATGTTACCAAACAAAACATTAAATATGAATCTTCGTTAGTTTGCAACTAACAACCATGAAGAGCTTGTTTCATACCTTTGTAACACCACTAAAATAACTATCCGATTTTTAAACTCGTAAAATTATATAAAGCAATATTAATCAAGAGTTCAAGAACACAAGATTCATAGTGACATGATGCAGAGTATACATACCCCATCATGCTAATATGACCGTGCATGACAGAAAATGTTGTGTCAGCGGCTCCTATTGAAAGTCGTTCTGTTGAAAGATTGGCGGGTGGTTACAGGTTCTCTATGGACTTTGTCCATAGCAAAACTAACTGTCAAAGGCCGTCCCAAGAGAGCCTGTAAATTAAACGATCATTAGGTAACAAAAAAAAGTAGTATTTGGATTCCAAATGTTAAGGCATTCGTAAAAGGGTATTTGGCTATTTACTAACCTTGCCATCCATTGCGTCTTTGGCTGAAGTAGCTTCGTCTTGTGTTGAGAAATTCACAAACCCGAAACCTCTTGACCTACCAGTGTCTTTATCATACATAATCCGCACTGCATACAATTAAACAATATAACAAAAGTAAAACTATTATTTAACGCGTTTCATATTCTCATTGAAGCATTTCATCAAACACATTGCGAGCAAAACAATTACACCTTTAAGATATGTGCACTTTAGATGTTTTTAGTTGAATTGACAAAATGTAATCACCTTCGGATACATCACCAAATGAAGAAAATGCTTCTTTTAATGATTTTTCATCAACTGACCAAGACAAACCTGCAACACCACACCAACCCTCATCATAAATGTTCAGAAAATGAGAAAAACAAAAAACATCACCAAACATCGTACGCACCTGCGACAAATAGTTTATTGTTGGACGGAGATGCAGAAAAATAACGGCAGTGAGAAGATGACGACGTGATTTGTCTTGCAAACTGTAATAACCTCGTCGTTTTCATTTTTTGCTCAACAAATGAAGGTGCTGTTGTGGTAAACTGTAAACTTGGAAGAGGCCCATAAACATAACAATAGACCTCATCTTAAGCCCAATAGTCAATACTATATTTTTGACATAAAATATTGGCCAAGTTATTTTAACTCCTACTTATATTTGTTTGTAGTGTTTACCTGATCCCGACGATATACGAGGATGTAAGATGTAGACGATGTTATCTTCATTTGGGATGGAGACCGCTTCTAGGAAAAATGTAGTGTGGGTGCAACGAAACAATTGTTTTCTAAATCTTTTTGATAGGAGGGTAATTTGTGGCAACAAATATATAAATTTTTAGTTTTTTGCCCAACAAAATAAACTATTGATGATGATTAATTGAAAAAAATAGACATAAATAATCATTTGATATATTGCTAAGACTCTTTTTATTATCAAAAAGGTAATAAGTCTTGCTTTTGTGGAAATAAATTATATCTCCGTCCATAATGTTGTGTGAGTATATAAATAAAAGAATGTGTTTGAGTTATGCTTCTATATGAGATATCTCTTGAATGTAAAAGAAGACCATAAAGAAAAAAACACATAAAGAGATATTATAATTGTTGGATGAATTAGATCAATTTTTAGTCGCAATAATTGTTTTGATTTTTTTGTTATTTTCTATCATTAGATTAACAAAATTGCAGATACAATACAATTTTGTAACTTCTTTTTGAAAAGATAATATATTGAAAAGTATTACTTCCTTCATATTCATAATCAAATATTGAGTTTTTTTTTCTTTCGTGATTTAATTTTTAACTATATTTTTTTATCCTATATAATATTTAAATGAATTTTTTATTGACATAAATTTCGTCATCTTAAAAAAATTTAAATTTTAAAATTGAAAGTAAACTTTCGAGACGAAGAGAATAATATCTATGAAATGCATAATATTCTTCTTGTCCCTATATCAGGCGTGTAATCTCATACTACTAAATAAGTTAGATCCCGAAATTACCCTCCATTGCCACTCACCGATAAACGCCTCCGATTCGCCACCAGTCTCCGCCGATGAGTCTCACAACTCCTCCTCCCGTTGACGTAATCACCACACACATGCACAATCTATACATACACATATCTGTATCTATATATCTACTTAACTAACTCCTCCCTTGCTTAATCATACTCAAACGATCCTTCTCATATATTTTAATTGTGATATAATCTGAAATTTCGCTTTAATTTATCATTTCATTTTAATTTCTAGGGTTTTGAATTTTAATTGTTCCGATTCGTTTATTATTGCAGGCTGAAGATGATGAGATGCTAGTTCCGCATTCCGATTTAGCTCCCGTACAAGATGATGATGATGAGATGCTAGTTCCGCATTCCGATGCACCGACTGTTGATGATCCACTGTCTGCTCGGTTTATTTGGACTATTGAAAATTTTTCGAGGTCGACAACTAAGAAGTTGTACTCTGATGTTTTCGTTGTTGGAGGTTATAAATGGTATGTTGATTTGTTGACTTGGTTTTTGATGTTAATGTGGTGTGATTTCATTACGTGATTGTTTCGTATTGTGTCTTGTATGTGTAGGAGATTGCTTATATTTCCGAAAGGAAATAATATTGAACAATTGTCAATGTACCTTGATGTTGCTGATTCACACGCGCTGCCTTTTGGTTGGAGTAGATATGCTCAGTTAAGCTTAGCGGTGGTTAATCAAATTCATAATAAGTTCACGATTAGGAAAGGTAATCTTTTATTGTAATTTTTGTCTATGATGTAACGTAGACTTCCCTAGACGAAACACGTTACTCTTTGTTTATATGATCTTTTTTCAAAAAGAATGCCCATTCTGTCTCAAATAAATAATTAGTAATTCCGTAGTTCAATTCCTATATAATAATCACTAATTCTTAGAAATTTCAAATCTTTAACTAAAAAGATTGAAATTATTGATGGGTTTTTCTTCTCTAATTATTTATTTGAGACCTAATGATTTCCAAATTTATAAAACGTTTTAAACTAGTTTTCTCATATGTTAACTTCTATTACTTCCAGTTCTAATATAAAAGATCGAAATAAGTTCTTTGGCCAAGATTCGCATTTAATTATGACTTTTAATTTTCCTCTCTCCAGCCTCTAGCCCTTCCTCTCCTTTACAGTAACACCACTAACGATGAAGATAATACGAGCAAATCAAATTAGAATAACGTTGTTCTACTGAAATATATGAAGATATAAATCCTAGTCTCCAACTACATCAACCAATAATTGTTCCTTCCTTGTATTTCTGTCATTTATATGAAGCTTTATGTCTATTGTTTTTGCATAAGCCGGATGGCTATTGTGCCAATTTGGTGGCAAGCAAACCAAAACTTGAGTTCTGCAATCTGAATGATCCTATTCCAGAGGAGTTTCCAGCTAATTAGCTACCAAAAAGTATACTATACATTACCTATTATAATGTGCAAACGGACAGTACTTTGTCTCACAGTGAATAGTTTAAGTTGTCGTTGTAGCTACCAAAAATATTAGGTGTAAATCATCACGGTTTGAGTAATCGGATTAAATGGATTCTTCTTCTCAATTTATTACCCGTTGCATATTGATTTACTTCATTATAATTTGGGCTCTATTATGGCAAGAACATAATTATTAGATGTTCTCCTTTTCTCTCCATTGTTTTGTTTTTGATATTTGGGTATTTCTTCACCATGCAGATACACAACACCAGTTTAATTCACGAGAGAGTGATTGGGGTTACACTTCGTTACTGTCTTTAGGTGAGTTACATGAACCCGGTAGAGGTTATCTTCTGAATGATACATGTATACTTGAAGCTGATGTGGCAGTCCGGAAGGTTGTCGATTACATGTCAGGTGACATAAAGAAAGAGACCGGTCATGTCGACCTTAATAAAACATGCATCAAATGTAATACGGACTTAGGAGTATCAAGCGTTGGAATCGTATTTCCGAAAAGAAATACTCCTCCGAAAAGAAATACTCGTCCAAAAAGAAATACTCGTAGTAAATCTTGCTGTATACTATAAGAATTTACGAGACGAAACATGTTTGTTGACTTGTTGTACCGTCTAGACCACCATTGTTGAAGAGCAACATAAATATTTATCTCGAGAGAGACATAACTTCTACATAAAATTGTAAAGAATTCATGCTTGTTTGGTTTGATCATAAACTCAATGGAGTAACTTGTAATAAAAAACATTTGAAGTTTCTAAAGACATTTTAGATTTTTTTTCTTTCTTTCTTTCATATTAGTCGATTTCGTGGACCCTTTTTAGTCCTTTAATATTGATTTAAGCTCTCAATTATGATTGTCTAAAATCAAATATCAATTATCACCAAATCAAACTCCTAACAAACTTTTAAAAGCCAATAATTCAACTTATTTACGATATATGGTCAAGATTATCTTGAAGTATCGCGCGAAGGCTTGAACATTGTTCAAGAAGGTTTGTCTTTAAACATGACTGAGAATGAGGAAATGGCAGTTGTTAGAGCTCAAATTGCAAATGGCTTGTAGAATAAGTATATTAGTTGTCGTCAGGCACGAAATCAGTCTTCTCAGCATGCATGAAGTGTTACGATCCTAGCAAGTTTTAACTCATTTTTTATATATAATTTATGTATGTAACCCATTTGACCCATTTGGTGTCTTAAAGGTGATCAAAAAGAGGTAATGATTAAGTTGAAAGTTGGTGTTCGCACTGTCATAATAGTGATTTCCCATTTTCATGTCTTTAGAACTATGTATTACTTTGTTGTAACATAATATGAGACCCGTTATGCATACTTTCCCAAACGATGGAATGTGGCTTATGTTGTTTTAATTGCATGTGTGAAGTAGGTGTTTTTTGGTGTAATTTGTTGTCGATCTTGATCTTTATTTGTTATTGTTGTTATAACTTTTTTTATATATATGTCGATAATAAAAGTGGACTAATTCAACAATGACAAAAAAGTTATGTTTTCTTTTTTGGCAATTAAAATATATATATTTTAGACCCATCTTTTGAAGAAAAAAACTACTATAAAATAGTTACAATGAACGTGTTTTCTATTTTTCGGAAATGGAAACTAAATCCTCATCTAAACATGTTTTTCAACTTTTCCATGCTTTTCTAAAGAATGGAAACCCTTCAACTTTTCTAGAAAAATTGAAAACAAAAATTGTATATTTTTTTCCCCAGCTAAACACAAATCTTGAAAAAATACAGATCAAATGGGTGGTGTACCCGGTTTATCATGAGTAAATCAACATCAAACACATGGTTTCTTGCAATTTATAGCTCGGGGAAAAGTTAGATTTCAACATGTAACAATTGATTTAAATAGACTAGACCAAACAATTAAGAAATAGACGCGTCAAGATATACTAGTATGATATCTGCGCGATGCAGCGGCAATAATAAATATATAAATCGATGGTACATATTTTGTTACAAATAGTTTTACGAACGATGAAGATTTTCGGTTTATTAACATTTAATTAGTTAGAAATTCTAAAGATTAACTCTATTTATTTGAAATTTTGCACACTAAAAATTGATTATTTTAAGTTTATAGAAAAAGAAATTTAATTATTTCAAATTTTAAGTATATATGGTATGTGAGTTATGTGGTTATATTTATAATTATTTAATATGTGTTTAGTTAAAAGGATAATTTAGTAATTTTATCATGCTAATGATTTATAATGTATATAAATATAGATGTAATCAAACTAAACATAAAAATGGAATGTTCGTTTCTTTGTATCTAACAACCATGGAGAGCTTTTTTTTTATCACCGTAGTAACACCATGAACAGAAAAAAATACGCTGATTTGTAAGCGTTAAAAGTAAAACCTTTCAACAAGCCTTACTTTCAATCAAATGCCTATTATTACGTTCAATAAAATAATTATTAGACTTTTAAAATCGTAAAATTACATAAAGCATTATTAAATAAGACAACAAAGATCCATAGCTACATGACGCAAATTATACTTACTCTAGCATGCTAATATGACCATGTATGACGGAGAATGTTGTGTCAACGGCTTCGACTGAAAGTTGTTATGTGGAAAGATTGGGGGTGGTTAGAGGTTCTCTATGTACTTTGTCGATTGCAAAACTGAACATAAAAGGTCGTCCAAAAAGTGCGTGTAAATCATTAGGTAAAAAAAAAGTAATTGGATTTAAATGTTGTGGCAATCGTCGAATGGCACGCTAACGTTGCCATCCATTGCGTCTTTGGCTGAAGTAGTTTCGTCTTGTGTTGAGAAACTAGATTATTGTCCCGCGATAACGCGGATAATATAGACAAAAATAAAATTATAAACTTTATGTTTATGTACACGTTAAAAAAGATATGATGCACTCAATACAAAATCCATATGAGGTTTTTGGAGACGAATAATACCAAGAGAAAAATGAGAGGTACAAGAAGTCTCATGTAAATATGTAATATATATGAGGAAAATTAATACTCAATTCTAAATTTAGTGAAAAATGAGTAAAATGTAATATAAGATTTTAATGGTTAAATATATGAGTAAACACCCAATCGAGTTGAAAGTTCAAAGCTGGCGGTACAAATAACACCATAGCAAGATATAAAGGTGCAAAAGATATAGCTTTATGTTTATTCACGTGTTTAAATATTTTGAATTAGAAGATTTTAGAATAACTATAAGATAAATTATAGTCGAAATTAAGCGATTATATAAGTAATAGGATTAACAAAATGGGAGAAGAAAACGTTTGTTTATTTAATTTAAGTGAAGTTGGAATGAAATAGAGAATGCAGTTATATATTTTAAGAGGGTGTAAAATGAAAATTATATATGCTGACATCATCAATATCATCTAACGGTTTAAATTAAAGAAGCTAACCCATCTAAGGGGACTTATTTCGCCATGTGGCATTTAAGCTCTCTCTTTTATTATATATTAAACATTCACAAACACTTAACCTCTTGACCTACCACTGTCTTTATCATACATGATATGTACTGCATACAATATAACAAATGGAAAGCATCATCAAGATTCTTTACAAGCACTTTATACTTTATATTCTCAGTGAAGCATTTCATCAAACACCTAACGAGAAAAACGATTACAACTTCAAAATCTCAACGTAATTCTTTATAAGTCGAATGGTAAGAATTTACCTTTGGAAACTTATTATTATATTATTATTATTATTGTAAACATAATAGATTTCATCCTAAGCCGAATAGTCAATCATATATAGGTCCTTGCAAATACAACATTTTGATATACAAATATTGTCTAGTCTATCTATTTTAACTCGTGATTTTAATAGTTTGACATGTTTATATATTTATATTTTACAACAACAAAAACAACCACAAACCAAATCCTCTAACAAACAATGCATGAGAAAGTAAGATGTAGACGATATTACATCTATCCGGGACTATAAACACTTCTAACAAATATTATATAAAAAAAAAAACGGGTTTGAATTATGCGTGATTGTATATGAGACATGTATTGAAATTTGAAACAACAGAACAAGATGTATGTTAATTGATGGATGAATTAGACCAATCTTTTGATGCAATCTTTGTTTTTAATCTTTTGTTATTTACTTCTATTAGATTAACACATATTCTTTCTGATCTATTTTAGTTATCTTTATTTCTATATTCGTTTGTTCTAAAATAAATGTTTAGTTTATATTTTTATTTTAAATTTAACAAATTATAATGGATAATAAAGATTGAATGGAAGAAGTATATAATTTCTTTAGAATTTGTTTTTGAAAAAACAATAAATACAATAGTTACAAAAAGAATTACCTATATAACATTTACCAAGTTTTACTTGCATTGTTCCTAAGTCATTTGGCTGCCGGCTCGATTCGGATGATTTATGTGTCATAGTTATATTGGTTTGAATAGAATGTGTTAAGTAGACACATTTTTTTATATATTAAATGAAATCATAATTTTCTTTTCTATCAATAAAATACATTTATCCACATTAATTACAGAAAATTTAAGTTCATTTAATGCCCGAAAATATATACATATTCTAGCAAAACCTAAATATTATATATAATTTTTAATTTTTATAATAAAATATAAAAATATAATAATAATAATAGTTATAAATAAAAAATCTAATAATAATAACAATAATAATTAATAGAAAATAAAATATAGATAGTATATAATAATAATAATAATATAGAAAATAAAATATAGATAATAATAATACTAAGAGTAAATTACATAGATCGTCCCTAAGGTTTATATAGAATTATGGATTTCGTCCCTAAGTTTGAAAAGTTGCATGGATCGTCCCATTGTTTAAACTAATTACTCATTTCGTCCCTAATTTGGAAGTCCGTTAATTTCCACCGTTAGCCTTCCCTCACGTGTTAAACACGTGAGGGGTATTTTAGTCATTTTGCACTCTTCTTTTTCATTTTAACAAAACCCCAAAAGTCAGATTCATAATCCCAAAAGTCAAAATCAGATCCAAAAATCACCAATCTTCTTTTTCATTTTAACAAAACCTCAAATCAAAAATCCCTTTCTCTCTTCTTCTTGTTCATTAGTCATCATCGATCTCTAGATCCATTCTTTGATTTCATCGCTCCAAAACCCCTTTTTGTATCTTTTTCCATAATTCATTTATACCCAAAATCTGAAAATCAAAAAAATCAAAAATAAAAAAAATCAAAATCTGAAAATCAAAATCAAAAACAGTGTCGGTTGAAATCGAAGTCAGCGAACAAAGATCTGAAAATCAAAAATCAAAATCAAAAGTCAGCGAACAAAGATCCACTATCTGTTACACCACCACCACCGACGTCGCCGGAAAAAACCCAGTCCTAAAAACCCTCTAACTCGCCGCTGCCGCCGTGGTGAACTCGCCGCTGCCGCCGTGGTGTTTGACGCCGCTACTGCCGCCATAGCTGAACCAACTACCCCGCCGTGATTGTTGTTGTAGGGTTTTGAGATTGGATGACTTTTTCCATGTAAACGAGCTGGCAATCGTAGGCTTCGAAAGGGAATTCGACATTGATTCCACCAAGGTTGTAAGTCGGCATCTGTAACTGTTGTAACAAATAGATATATAGATATAGATATAGATATAGATATAGTTACAGATGATGATGTATTGAATTAAGTGGAACCCTAGAATTGGTGTTGGTGGTGGGATGAAAGAGAAAGAGAAAGAAAGAAAGAGAAAGAGGCTTTAATTTGATTTCTTGAGAGTGCAAAATGACTAAAATACCCCTCACGTGTTTAACACGTGAGGGAAGGCTAACGGTGGAAATTAACGGACGTCCAAATTAGGGACGAAATGAGTAATTAGTTTAAACAATGGGACGATCCATACAACTTTTCAAACTTAGGGACGAAATTCATAATTCCATATAAACCTTAGGGACGATCTATGTAATTTACTCTAATACTAATAATAATAATAATATCATATAATGAAAAAAAAGGTTGATATCACTATTCACTAGAATATTTACCGTTGTTTCCAACAAGTGGGGTTACCCGCGCGTTGCGGCGGACAGAGCCTCCTATGAAATAAAACAATAAACGAACAAAAAAAAACATAAAAACTTAAACAAAGTAAAACACCAACATTTTTTTACAACGAAATACAAATACAAACTAAACACTAAGTCAAATCGTTGTTAAAAAAAAACATAAACGGAAAAAAGAAAACTTACTAAAACTTGAACAAAGAAAAATACCAATATATTTTATAAAACTAAACACAAATCCAAACGATTCTTCAAAGAAAAAAAAAGATAAAAAAATTTAGAATGTATTGTACTTAATTACAAAATATAGAAAATGAGGAAAAAATTGCATATAGCAGGATTCGATCCCCCGCCATCCTGTTAATAGCCAATGATACCAACCACAGTGGCAGCGCGTTGTTTCTGTATATGTATTGAAATAAATTGTATTTATCCTCAATGTCCGCGCGTGTAGTACACACTCTATGAACAGTGTTTTCCCATTTCCTGGATTTGTACTATATATACAATGATCTAAATCATTGGCTGTTGGCTTAATTCGGGTTGAGTCAAAATAAAAAAAGTATAATTTTTAATAAATCAATTTCTTTTTTTTATAAAAGTTTTAAATTAGTTTTAGTGTAAAATAGTATTTGGTTTAATAAAAATACCGATATTTCATTTTGTTTACGCTTCGAGTGAATTATTATTTTCTACTTTTTAACTTTAACTTCTAAGGGAAGTCCATCGCAACGCGCGAGCTGACCCTCGATCGTAATATTTGATGAAATTCTTAATTTTCTTTTTGTTCTTATATCAGGCGTGTAATCTCATACTACTGATAACTTAGATCCCGAAATTACCCTCCATTGTTTTTAAACCCACCCACTCACAGACACCAATCTCCGATTCGCCACCAATCTCCGCCGATGACTCTCATAACTCCTCCTCCCATTGACGTAATCACTACACACATGCACAATCTATACATACACATATCTGTATCTATATATCTACACTTTTTATCTTTATTTTTCAACTAACTATCCTTTAGCTTCATCATACTCAAAATTAACCGCCTAATTGAACTATGATCTCATCAACGATCATTATCATATATTAATTGTCATATAATCTAATAACTCGCTTCAATTTTTCATTTCATTTTAATTTCTAGGGTTTTGAATTTTAATTGATCCGATTCGTTTATTATTGCAGGCTGAAGATGATGAGATGCTAGTTCCGCATTCAGATTTAGCTCCCGTAGAAGAACCTCAACCAATGGAAGGTATTATTACGTTATTCGTTTCGATATAATGAATTGTACTTAGTAGTTATTATTTATTAATATGAGTGATACCGGTTATTGACAGTTGTGCCAGCTGCAGAAGCTGTGAACGCTACTGATGCGCCGACTGTTGATGATCCACCGACAGCTCGGTTTACTTGGACTATTGAAAATTTTTCGAGGTCGACTGCTAAGAAGTTGTACTCTGATGTTTTCTTTGTTGGAGGTTATAAATGGTATGTTGATTTGTAGACTTTGTTTTTGATGTTCATGTGGTGTAATTTCATTTCATTATGTGATTGTTTCGTATTGTGTTTTGTATGTGTAGGAGAGTGCTTATATTTCCAAAAGGAAATAATGTTGACCATCTGTCAATGTACCTTGATGTTGCCGATTCGCAGGCGTTGCCTTATGGTTGGAGTAGATATGCTCAGTTCAGCTTAGCGGTGGTTAATCAAATTCATAATAAGTTCACGATTAGGAAAGGTAAACTTTTTATTGTAATTTCTGTCTATGGCGTCACGTAGACTTCCCTAGACAAAACACGTTGCTCTTTGTTTATATGAATTTTAAAACTTGTATAGAAAGTATATGTTTGTCTTGGTGGTTATGACATCACATGTCTTGTAAAGTTGTTTTATTTATTTAGAAAATGGAATAAATTGGAAAAGTGACATCTCTTGTTTATTTTCCATCTGGTTGATATTGCTGTAGCATATGTTTTGCAATTGCTCAGACGAGTGTCCGATAAACAAATCCCTGGTTTTCCCTGGTCCACTGGCGGTCCGTTAGGATGAGTAGTTTCTCATCCTTTTTGCAGAAAATGTGTACCATTTCATCGGTGTTCTATGCTTGAAGCCTCTATTTATGAGGGTAGCCATCTCTGATAAACAAACGTGTCTATACAGTTTGTGTGGACAGAGATGGATTGGAATGTTTACTAGCTTTGATGCTACGTGAATTACTTTGATTGTTCTAAAGTTCGGTTAATCAGTTACTTATGTGGAAGGTATTTGAGCAAAAGTTGGATGACAGCAATTCTGGCCATTTATAAGTTGTTGAGAAAAAGGAAGCTTTTGGTACTGGTATTGTTGTTAATATGTTGAATGCATTTGATGGTTGTTGGCTTGTTGCCAAAATCATGCGAGGATGAAGCTCTTTTTGCTTGTTTTGGATCCAGTGGCTTATGTTAAATTGTTAATACAATGAGTGGCTCTTTTGGCAAGCTGTAGAAGAGCTTAAAATGGGAAATTAGTCATAATTTTTTTTCTTCATATTCTTCATTCGCAGGCTTCAATTTAAGGATCTAAATACTGACAACCATTTAATTTGCTTGGTATGTCAAAATATGCATGAGAAGATATTGAATTAGAGAAGATCTGTGTGTTGCTTCCACCCATCAGGAAGAGTTTTTGGCTGCCATTAAGAGACACTAAGTAATTATGGGTCACTGAAAGCTGATATTTTTTTTTTTAGCCATTTTTGTTCTAACATAGGAACTGAGTGAGAAGTATACTCGGGACTAAGCAGTGATAACATATACATATAAATAAGTACATTCAGGAGATGGGAGGAGTGATAGAATAACTTGTCACAAGTGGACTAGATGTTCAATAAAACATGTGAACTATGTCCACATAGTAACAACTGGTTAAAAAGTTGATACCAGGAAAAGAGGAAAATGCATATACATTATGACTGCGTTTACAAATTATGGAAGATGTTTGTTTACAATATTTCTGGCCTTGAACGCTTTTAGTAATTGATGGACAGAATGATATAGAATGTTTGAGTCTGATTTTGATGTAACTTAAGACTATAGTTAAGGTAATATTCTGTACTTATATTTCATTTATTGACAAGTCTGTAGTTCGATTTGGTATGTGGCTTAGGTTGTTCAACACATTATTTATAGCATGTGTATATACGTGTATCATGTATGTATTTATGCTTTTGCATGCCTACTTCCAAGAGCAAACCATAGGAAAGCTGCACTGTGTTAATAGAAAATTATACATCAACAATTGATTAGGAGATGCTTTTTGGACTGCTTTTCAAAAAGAAAGAAGGTGGCATTGGGTTTGAGAGCACATAAAAAGACCTAGATAGAACTATGAAATTATAAAGTTTATTATTTGAGACAGAATGAGCAGGGTACCCAAACCCGATGCTGGTTTCTTTCTGAACTCAAATAGTTTCCAAGTTAACTTCTATTTACTTCCAATCCTAATATAAAAGATCAAAATAAGTTCTTTGACCAAGAGTCACATTTAATTATGACTTTTGATTTTCCTTTCTCCGGCCTCTAGCCCTTTCCTCTCCTTTACAGTAAAAGCACTAACAGTGAAGACGATAGGAGCAAATCAAATTAGAATAACGTTGTTCTACTGAAATATATGAAGATATAAATCCTAGTATGCAACTAGATCAACCGATAATTGTTCCTTCCTTGTATTTCTGTCATATATATGAAGCTTTATGTCTCCTGTCCTTACATAAATCGGGTGGCTATTGTGCCAATTTGGTGGCAAGCAAACCAATACTTTGATTCTGCGTTTTGAATGACTATTAGGAGTTTCCAGCTAATTATCTATGGAATAGTATACTATTCATTACCTTTTTATAATGTGCAAACAAACGGTACTTTGTCTCATTGTGAATAGCTTAGATGTAGCTATAAACAACTTGGGTTATCAGGTGTAAATCATCACGGTCCGAGTAATCAGATTAAATGGGTTCTTCTTCTCAATTTATTACCCGTTGCATATTAATTTACTTCATTATAATTTGGGCTTTATTATGGCAAGAACATAATAATTTTAATTAGATATTCTCCTTTTTCCTGCATTGTTTGGTTTTTGATCTTGGGGTATTTATTCGTCATGCAGATACACAACACCAGTTTAATTCACGAGAAAGTGATTGGGGTTTCACTTCGTTCATGCCTTTAAGTGAGTTATATGACCCCGGTAGAGGCTATCTTTTGAATGATACATGTATAGTTGAAGCTGACGTGGCAGTCCGGAAGGTTGTCGATTACTGGTCACATGACTCAAAGAAAGAGACTGGTTATGTCGGCCTTAAAAATCAAGGTGCTACTTGCTATATGAATTCCTTGCTACAGACATTATACCATATCCCTTATTTCAGGAAGGTTGGTGATCTTACTACATCAGTCAACGCGCACGTATAATATATGATAGAAAATATTTAACATTGTATCTTTTTTATCAGGCTGTGTATCATATGCCAACAACTGAAAATGATATGCCGTCAGGGAGCATTCCTCTGGCTTTACAGAGTTTATTTTATAAGCTTCAATACAGTGACACAAGTGTGGCCACAAAAGAGTTAACAAAGTCTTTTGGCTGGGATACATATGATTCTTTTATGCAGCATGATGTTCAAGAACTCAACCGAGTTCTCTGTGAAAAACTTGAAGACAAAATGAAGGTATAGAGTTATTTTATTATCAAATTTGAATATCTTACTTCTTGATAACACCCACTTATGTACTATTTGTTCTTTATTTGTTCAGGGAACTGTAGTGGAGGGCACAATTCAGCAATTATTTGAAGGACACCATATGAATTTTATTGAATGCATAAATGTTGACTACAAATCAACAAGGAAGGAGTCTTTTTATGGTACATTCTGTCTTTATTATATATTTTTTTAAGCTTTCAGTTTATATCTAATCTATATATTATGTCAGATCTTCAGCTTGATGTCAAAGGTTGCCGAGATGTGTATGCCTCTTTTGACAAGTATGTGGAAGTAGAAAGGCTTGAAGGTGACAACAAATATCAAGCTGAGCAACATGGTTTACAGGTTGGTAGCACATGTTTTAATATCCGTGGATCATTATTCTTAGCAGTCCTGTTTGGTGCTGTGACTATGAAAACGACTGACCAAAATATTGTTACTGCTCGGAAAACCTTAGGACATTGTTATTGCACCCTTAGCATTTGGATATACTACAATCTGAGACATAGTTTCTTAATTATTGGTGCTAAAACAACTATCTTACCAGATACTCCGGTCTGCTAATGTTTGTGTTCAAAGGGAAAAAAAGGTTTTTTCTGTATAACTGCTATAAAAAATAAAAGCATCTGGTATAAACACAAATGATTTGTTTCATGTTAATAAAATAAGAAAAAGTAGATGAACACACCCCTAAACCTTCTCAACCGCCCTACCGACACTCAAGGCACCAAAAGTTCCAGAAACTTCATTACAATTAATATAATTAATAAATTATGCATAAATTTATAATAAACCATGCTGAAGTAGTGCTTCAAAAGTCTAAATTGACAATGGGGTTACTTTCTCACTGTCAGGGTTAGCCTATGCCTATTTGGAGATTCGTGTGCTCATTTGCAATTTGCAGCTATAACTAAACACCAAAGGGGTGCAAGCAGAATGCTTTAAGTTGTGATATGGATTTAATCATCAGAGAGATGTACCAGTTACTTAGAAGTTCTAGTTTACATACGATAATTCACACTCAATTCCAAGGCATATACATCAAATTGTCAGTATAGTATCAAATGATACTAATAGGAAGGTTGCTTAACGTGACTTCTTAGTCTAATGTATTTTAAGCTGTGAAAACGAAGTCCTATGCTTAGCTGGCATTTTTGGTTTGAATTTAGTTTGTGTATGATATTATCCTGCTTTTAACTAGGATTCTGTGAAATTATCCTTACAGGATGCAAAGAAGGGTGTCCTGTTCATTGATTTCCCACCTGTTCTGCAACTTCAGTTAAAACGTTTTGAATATGATTTCATGCGAGACACGATGGTTAAGGTCAGTGGGTCATAATAACAGCTTTCCTTTGTTATATATATTCCTTGGTGTTTTGTGTGGATCACCGGCTATATGCAGTGCATTATCTCACCGGCTTTTGTAATGATGCTAACTTTAAATCATTTCTCCCCACATGAGGCCCATATTTTTTTGGGCACATGTTCATAAGTCATAATCAACCTTTTGTAGTACAAACAATATACTTCTAGTTATTGGAAAAAAAGACATAGTTCCAGTGTAGTTCTTGTTATTACGTTTCAGTGTTCAATATGCTAATTCTTGTGCCTCTCCTCCAGCTTCCTTTTTATCGCTACATCCTTCCTTTTCAAGTTCATTTATAAGGCCATTAAAACAAAAGCTAATAGAGCAACCATATTTTTTAACAGATAAGATTCAAACAAATTTTTAATAACAAGAGAATACATTATACATGCAAAGTGTGGTTTGACTCTACTTGTCCTAAAATACTCTTAAAAAGCCGAGCTGTGTTACTTAAGTTATAGCATCCAAGAATCATGTACCTTCTAAACAGTAGTTCCTGTTTTTCTTCTGATGCTTACTTACTGCAATGTTGGTTTCTCCAACGTTCTTGGCTAGGGGTGCTATCCGATCAGGAGCTGTAATGGAATTGAATAGACTATTGCCCATCTATTATCGTCTTTTTGTTCATTATGTCTAGATATGTAGCTACTTTCAATATAATTCCACTTTATACCCATTTACCATTGGCATTCCTTTTTTTGTTTTGTCTCTGTTATTATAAGGAGAATCATTATAACAGACTTCTATTTGCTAAATTCATTCATCTCATTTGGATTCTTCTATGTAAACCTATCTGACTATCCAGATAAATGACCGATATGAGTTCCCCTTGCAACTTGATCTTGATAGAGAAGATGGGAAATACCTGTCACCCCAGGCAGACAGAAGTGTTCGCAACCTTTACACTCTTCACAGGTACTATTATTTTTTTGCATACTTTCCACGTCCAGATAAATGACTCTGTTTTCTAGTTAATCATTTGCTATATACTATGGAATTGCCTAAAAGCACGTGTTTTCGACTTTTCTGCTTTCTAGTTAATCATTGGAATTGCCTAGAAGCGTGTTTTCGACTTTTCCAGTTAAATTGACTCTGTTTTCTAGTTAATCATTGGGGGGATAGTTAAAACTAGGAACTGACTACCAAAGTAACTATCTGCTATCGACAAGGTTATAGCCGTGATGCCAACTGTTAATAGGGATTCATTTGTAATCTTGTAAGGATAAATAATGAAGTTTTATATTTTACATAAATCTCATTTTAATAGTCTTGGTGTTCTTATGCCCCCCTTTCAATAATAAAATAGTATCGTTTTGTTGACTAGTGTGGTTTATCCACTACCATAAGTGGTAAGCTGCAATTTTGTAAATTGATGACTGTTGATAGAAACATAATCTACCTTCATATTTTCCTTTACGTTTTTGTTTCACATTTTATTGTAACTAGTTTTCTGATGATTTTCTGTCCAACATTAATTTTTTGCAGTGTACTGGTTCACAGCGGCGGGGTACACGGTGGACATTATTATGCCTATATCCGTCCAACCCTTTCTGATCAATGGTGTGAACGCTACCGCATTTCCAATATTCATTTCTATTTTTCACATCTGTTGTTCTTTGATTATCTCATCATATTAAGTGCCAGATGAACCGTTATTCTTTTATTTGGTTATCATCCTTGACGTATTGTATGTGTATTCAATGTTACTTTGCTATAGTTTCATTGCTGATTCCTGAAGTTGATTTGCCTATAGGTTTAAGTTTGATGATGAACGTGTAACCAAAGAAGACATTAAGAGGGCATTGGATGAGCAGTATGGGGGTGAAGAGGAGGTGATTTGGCAAATAACTCGTTTATATTTGTATAAGAGTTTCTATACTGTTGATATGAACTTATGCTGGTTTCCTTTTTTTTACTCTTGTGTGGCAGTTACCTCAAGCAAATCCTGGGTTCAATAATTCTCCATTTAAATTCACAAAATATTCAAATGCATATATGCTTGTGTACATACGTGAAACTGACAAGGAGAAAATAATCTGTAATGTGGATGAGAAGGATATAGCAGAGCACCTAAGAGTAAAATATTTGATCTTTTCAATTTTGGTTTTTATTTGTCTTCAAACTTACCAAACTATATTAAATTCGCTTTGGTTTATTATCTTTCAGATAAGGTTAAAGAAAGAACAAGAAGAAAAGGAGCAAAAAAGAAAAGAGAAAGCAGAGGCACATTTATATACGATTATAAAGGTCAAGACTTGCTACCTTCTTGAATTACTGAAATTTTTTCAAGACAACATGTCTCACTTATCTTGAAGTTTAACCTGATTAGGTTGCTCGAGATGAAGATCTTCGCGAACAGATAGGAAAAGATTTATATTTTGATCTAGTAGATCATGACAAAGTTCGTAGCTTTCGCATTCAAAAACAAACATCTTTTACCCTTTTCAAGGTAGGGTATCAAGTTACTCTTTCATTTCATTTTCTTTCTGCGTAGTTTCTTAATTTCGTTCATAACATATATGGTAGCTTACTGAAAAGTAGAATCATCACCAGTTGTTTCTGCTTTAAAGTCTTCCATGCCTCCTGCCTTTTTTCTTATATTTTACAGAAAGATGTACAAAGAAATTTTAAGATACTATCAATGAAAAGATAAAATTAGATAGGAGTTGGAGCGCAACATCTATTTCTAGCAATGTTTAGATTCTATAACTAGTTGAAGAACTGACAAAACATAAGTTTAGATATGCTTTAGATTGAAGCTATATATTCCATTAAAACTTCAATTTGGTCTGGTTAATGTTTAAAAACTATACTCACAGTTATTCACCAGTCAGTGGCGATTCTTTGAATTCTCGTTGTGTTTTAAAATATCTTTCGTCATTATAAACTAATGGAAGTATCTATACATGCATTAAACATGCTCACAACCAGAAACTGCCACCAGCTATACCCACTGCAAATCAGTGTACTGTGAATTGGTTAAATTGGACAGTACCCTTTTGTGGACCTTTTTTTTTCCGTATCTTTCCAAATCAGATTATGATGGTGAAAATGTGAGATTCTGTATTCATGTGCTTAAGAGAATTGCATTTCTTATGCCTTTTTTGATGCCATCTTGCATACTTTGTCTTAATTCTTATTCTGTTATATACTTGTATTTCATCTCAAGTTCATTTTCAGGAAGAGGTAGCTAAGGAATTGGGTATACAGGTGCAATGTCAACGTTTCTGGCTATGGGCAAAGCGCCAAAATCACACTTACCGCCCAAATCGACCATTGACGCCTCAAGAAGAAGCCCAGTCTGTACGTGCTTATTAATTACTGTTTTTTCCTTCTACTTTACTCAACTTCTCGTTTCTGTTTTAAAAGTATGGCATGCTAAGCTCATTATTAATCAGACATATGCATTACATTATTTTCGTACATCACAGTTGGTGTTTTGGAGGTGTATACCTTTGCTGCTTATGAGCTATATAAAGAATCAGAAGTCTGTGAACATAGTAATATTGGCGGTGATTGACTTGCCAATTTTGTTGTGTTTTAGGTTGGGCATTTGAAAGAGGTATCAAATAAGGCGAACAATGCTGAGCTTAAGTTGTTTCTGGATGTAGAACTTGGACAGGTATACTGTGGTGATGACCTGTTTTTTTTTTCTTTTTCTTTTTCTAAACTGTTGTTTGATGATATTTGTTTGATTTCACATTGTCTTGTAATATACACTTTTTTGTGAGCATAACAGTTACGTTTTCATGTAGGATTTACTCCCAATTTCTCCACCTGATAAGACTAAAGAGGAGATTCTACTGTTCTTCAAGCTTTATGATCCTTTCAAGGAAGAACTTCGGTAAGTATTCTCTTTCTTCTCCTCTTTAGTGTGGGAATTTGTCTTATCGTTTCTTAATATTATCATTGCTCTATATAAGTATAAAAGTGGTTAACTTCTCACTGTCAAGTATATTGAAAATTCGGCCGTATCCATTTGAGCAAAGTGTTGTACTACCTCTGTCCCTTGAATAAGAAATGACTGGCATGGCAGGGTGTCAGGAAATCTTTTGATATTTATCAAATATACAATTTTTTTTGAAAAGTTAAAGATCAAGCAACTTTGGGCCCAATTTACTACGATTAATTTGTTGGTATTGAATTAGCTGCTAAAGAATAACAAATTACAAGCTCATTATCTCACCTCAAAGAAGATTCATATGGTTATGAACCTATATTACACCCTAATAGTACGCAAACAAACTTGCTTATATAATTTGCTTTAATTGCATCATTTATGGTTGATCTGAGCTCTAAAAAAGGGGGTCAACAGATAATCGACTTCCAGGGTTCATCAACTCACTGATACGAGCTGAATTTTATGTTGTTTGTAAGATGCTATATAACAAAATTTAAGTCCACCTTACTGTTATTGTTATACTTGTAAAATACTTGAATTGTAGAGATGTACTTGGCATGCCCTCATAGTACATCTCCATCATCAAACCAAGTGTAGAATCACAAAGCTATTGCAAGTTAGTTTACTAGTTTTTGTACCCTAGCTTTGTACTTAGACGGACCTACGAGTAGAAATACAAAAAACCAAAAAAACCAAAAAGAAAAAACAAAAAGAGTTTTGGATTTGAAAGCCTGAAGCTCTTTTATTTCCCAGGTATGTTGGGCGGCTGTTTGTGAAGGGTACCGGAAAGCCAATAGAAATACTGGCTAGGCTGAATGAAATGGCTGGCTTTGCACCTGATGAAGAAATTGACCTATTCGAGGAAATCAAGTTTGAACCCAACGTAATGTGTGAACATGTTGACAAGAAGCAAACTTTTCGGGGAAGTCAGGTTTGTATTCTTAACTACTAAGGCAGTGAGAGCTCTTTTGTTATTATCAATTGCAATGTTTTTGATATCTTTATTGCACTGTTTCTGCTTTGTGTGACTTTATAGCTTGAAGACGGGGACATCATTTGCTTTCAGAAACCTCTTAAGGTCGAAAATACAGAATCATGTCGCTATCCAGATGTTCCGTCTTTTCTGGAGTATGTTCACAATCGTCAGGTATACCAATAACCATGATATTTCAGTTGGTGTTTGTGTGTATTCACTGTATTGGATTAAGAAAAACCTTGCAACCCAATAATTGCATAGGTTGTACGCTTTCGTTCACTGGAGAAGCCCAAGGAGGATGAGTTTTCTCTGGAACTGTGAGTCTCTTAATGTTGTGGTCTTTAAATTTATGAACCTGATCATGGTTTTAATTCAAAGGATTTACATGACCTTCTTGCATTGCAGATCAAAACTAAACAATTATGACGATGTTGTTGAAAGACTTGCTCGCCATCTTAACTTAGACGATCCATCTAAAATTAGGCTTACATCTCACAACTGCTACTCCCAGCAACCTAAACCACAACCAATCAAGTATCGTGGAGTGGACCATCTTTCAGACATGCTAGCTCACTACAATCAGGTTATTCATTATTTTCACTTTCATCACAATCGTACATGAACATTTAATAGTTTATTAATTTTACTTTGCTGTTGCAGACTTCAGATATTTTGTATTATGAAGTATTGGATATCCCTCTGCCCGAACTACAAGGCCTGAAAACTTTGAAAGTTGCCTTCCATCATGCTACTAAAGATGAAGTAATCGAATTACAGCCATCTGTTTTTTTGTTATGATCAAACTTTTTTCCTTTTTGCTGACATGTTTTCTAACTAATTGGTAGGTGGTAATACATACTATTAGATTGCCAAAACAAAGCACTGTGGGAGACGTAATTAATGACTTAAAAACGAAGGTAAGTGTACCAAACTACCTACTTTTTCAGGTTGTAGTGGTTCACATCTCCGGTTAAATAGGTTCATATTTTTGTTGGGATTAGTATGGTAAATTGTTTGGTGTTTGGAACAGGTCGAGTTGTCTAAGCCGGATGCAGAGCTTCGACTACTTGAGGTTTTCTACCACAAAATCTATAAGGTATCTAACATGTTCAAGCTCTTTATACTTCACGTGATATATGAACCTGATATAAAAAAAAAGAACCTGATCTTAAAAAAATAGAATATGATGTGATTTCGTCATATATGCAGATTTTCCCCTTGAATGAAAAAATCGAGAATATTAATGATCAGTACTGGACGTTACGTGCCGAGGAGGTTTGTGCTAAGTGATGTTTTTTATTAAATCGATTTATTTCTTCAGTCATGTCTTTTGTTATTACTTTTATGCAAGTATCCTGAGATTAGTTTTCCTACAGGTTCCAGAAGAAGAAAAGGACCTGGGGCCTCAGGATCGTCTAATTCATGTTTATCATTTCACTAAAGACACAGCTCAGAACCAGGTAATTTGCGTCTATGACTAAGAATGAATTCATTTTTGCAGTTGCTCGTTTTATTATTTTGTAGGTAAGTGAAATTTTAACCAGTGTATATTTATATATGTATTGATTATTTCAGCAAGTCCAGAATTTCGGGGAACCATTCTTCCTTGTCATTCGGGAGGGTGAGACACTAGCTGAAGTTAAATTACGAATACAGAAGAAGTTGCAGGTTCCAGATGAGGAGTTTTCCAAGGTAATATGATGAATTTCTTATCAGAAAAAAACTTGATTTGGTTTCTAACTTCAATTTTTAATCATCGTAATGTATCAGTGGAAGTTTGCATTTTTGTCTTTGGGCCGTCCCACATACCTTCAGGACTCTGATATTGTCTCGAGCCGTTTTCAGGTCTGTAACATTTTTCAGACCTCATCATGTATATATCCTAATAGTACGACTATATAGTTCAAATATGTATTAATCTGATCCTTGTGATTTTAGAGAAGAGATGTTTATGGTGCCTGGGAACAGTATTTGGGATTGGAGCACTCTGATAATTCACCGAAGAGGTCATATGCTGCAAATCAGGTATACATACTATAATGATCATATAAATTCGAGATATATATATTTTTTCCACTTTTTATTATGTCTCTCTTTCGTTCCCTATATGTATAGGCAACCTTTTAAGTTGGCATACATTTAGTAATCGTGTTGGAGTATTGGTTTTTGCAGAACCGTCACACATATGAGAAACCCGTAAGAATTTACAATTAAGTTAAAGAATAAGGTCAGCCGAAAGTAGCTACAAGGCGGCCAACTTATAGCTTATCAAATGGGGCATGTCTTTCAGAAGAAGCATCAATCAAACCTCGTGAACCTATAGCAACAAGAGAATGCAAACATACTCAGCTAGATGTGTAATTCTTTGTGAAAAAGGCGTACTCTCTTTCTCTGTGTAGCATCCTCCTTCGGGTGATTGATGTAGTTTAGGTTATATTTTTCATCTTCCATTCGATTGTACCTTAGGCTATGCATAAGAAAGATTTTGCGTTGATATTATTGTATAGAGGTATAGTATGTGTTCTTTAACTTAAACTTAAACTTCAGGCCCTTCGCTTCATTTCAGACAACTGTTCTTCATTGTGATTTCTGTATAATGTAATGGATGATTGATTGATCAAAGTTTTTATCATTCGACAAATTCAATAAAACGGAAGCTGTGGATGCATCAGCTGAGAACCCTTTACCAATCATCTCATTAAAAAACTTGATTGCCTTTAATCCATCATTATTACGTACTAGACCCTGAATCACGACATTGTATGTGCAGCTATCGGGAATGCAGTAACCCCTTTCTACCATTTCTTGAAACAACACGATCGCTTCATCTTGGAGCCGACCTTTAAAAAGTCCGTCTATTAATATATTGTGTAAACGAGTGTTTGGTTTTATTCCATTACTTGGAAGAGAACGGAAAATGTCTTTAGCAGATTCAAATTTCCCAGCCTTGCACAGGCCATCAATGAGAATACCATATACTACGACATCAAGATCCATCTGGGAATCTTTCATCTCTTGAAACAAACCCATTGCTTTCTTATAATAATTATTTCTAAACAACCCATCTAACAAGATCGAGTATGTAACGAGATCTGGTTTTTGACCACTTGATAGCATTTTCTTCAAGAAATCAAATGCCACAGAGGGCTGTCGGTTGAGACATAAACCATGAATCAAGGTAGTATATGTGACGGTATTACCAACCAAACCACTTCGGGACATTTTATCAAATACCTTTAGTGCATCATCTACCCTCCGTTTCTTACAATAACCATTAATCACAATGTTATATGTATTCACATTCGGCTCACACCCATTGCCAATCATCGAAACCAACACCTTTTCCGCCTCATGCAATCTACCTTGCAAACAATACCCATCAACCAACGCGCTATAAGTGACTACATCGGGCTTCACCCCTTTCTCAATCATCAAGTCAACCATTTCAACAGCCTTTTCGACCTCCCCTTCTTTACAAAGTGAATCCGTTAAAATCGTATATGTTTTAACATCTCGATCCACCATCTTCTCAAACAACTCCATTCCTTCTTTCCACTTGTTCGTATTACAAAACCCCCATATCAATGAGTTGTACATTCCTACATTCGGTTTCAAACCTCCATGAATTACCCGCTCAAATAGTCTAAAAGCTTCGGTAACCATTCTATCCTTGCAAAGACTATCAATGATCATGTTATATACAACAACTCCAACTTCCATTCTTCTCTTCTCCATCTTCTTAACCAATTCTATCGCAGCATTAGTGTTCCTCGTTTTACATAACCCGTTAATTATCGTTCCACAAGTAACAGAATTCGGTTGAATCCCTAGCAGCACCATGTCATTAAACAACTCAACAGCCAAACCCATTTTATTTCCACTAATCAAACCCTTAATCAAAGTAGTAAACAAAGCGACATCGAGTTCATAACCCTGTTTTAACATTCGCCCGAACACAGACAAACCCAAATCAACCCGATTCAAATGACAATAACAGTTGATTAAAACACTCAACATATGAACATCATGATCAATAGTTTCTAGGTATCCGATTCGTTCGATTAGCGATATAGCAGTTTCGTAGTGTTTCATTTTCACAATGGCTACTACTAACTGAGTGAAGTATGACAAAGAAGGCATAGGTTGCATCTGTGTCATTTCATCGAACAGATAGAGTGCATCATTAATGTTTTTGAATCCTATCCTACATTGATTCCTTACATGTTTGTTAAACCGGGTTCGGCTTTCGATGAAGTTTGAAGGTTTTTCGTTGTTAATAATGGCGGGAGAATTAACCAAAGTTCTTAAATTGGTATAACGAAGGAATAAATTACAAAACAAAGGGGTTTTAGAAATTCTAAGTTTCATTGTTTCTTACGTTATAGGATTTTCTTTCGATATCATATAACTTGGACTAAGCGTATGTTTGGCGCAAAGTTTTTCGAAGGTTTAGGAGCCAGAGTCTTTTGTTTTCGAAAAGAAAATAAGTTAATTGAAATTAAAAGCTTCGCTTGGATAAAAGAAAATTCATAATATTATTTTCATTTAAAACGGTAAAACTAACGAAAATAACTAATATGACTACGAGAGGAATTAACCCTTGATCTACCGGTCACTTAACAATAAAAGACAAAACTAATTGAAGTAGCTTTTAAAACAACGAAACTATTCGAGCTCCAGCTCGTAGGTAAAACATAGAAAAACTTCGGCTTCAACTCATAAGTAAAACGTAGACTCCTACTCGTATTTCTGCCTCCAACAAGGCATCAAAACTCTAAATCTTTCTAAAATAAGTTTTTTACTTGATATAGATAATAGACTTATTTCATTTTAATTAATTTTATAGTAGCTAAGTGAAACATTCAAGAACACTTTCATAAATCTCAAAACTGTTAAAAAACTGAAAAATTGGAATTAATGAAATTTTAACTAAAGAAGAAAACCCAATTAGTAAAAGATGATAATTTGATAAGATGAAGTGGTTTGAATTAGTAAAAATTTAAAATTTATTCCTAACAAAAGTGCGCGAAAGGTGTTCGACGAATTGCCTGAAAGAGAAACAGCAATAAAACAGTGATCTTGATTGGAACTTACTTACAGAACAAATTATAAGACTGAAGATGAATGATTGTCAGATCGAAAAGAAGCGATTAGTTGAAGTTTTATTACCAGAAAACAAAGGTGTTCGATGAAATGTCTGAAAGAGAAATAGCAACAAAGCAGTCTTTGTTATGTAATATTGGGGTGTATTGGTCACTCTGTTCTTAATTTTAATGAAGTGTTTATGAATACTGTTATGATTATATTATCCCAATTTTAATATCTTTGTTATTGTAAGCTGTGCGTTTAAGTATAATTGTTTTATAACCCTAATTCTATAAGTTCAAAATTTGGGGGGAAAAATTGAATATTTGAATACTTGTGACAGAAATGGTTCAAGCAAGAGGGAAAGAAGTCCCGATCAGGCTACAGGTGGGACGGGTAAGCAAGAGAGTCCACGGCACCTAAGCTATTCACATATTAGGATTGGTTAGTAGTCTTTGATTATGAGACTAGGGAAAGTGATACCATAGCCCTAAGCTCTTCTTCAGGGGTTCGAATCCGGGCCCCAGCTCATGTGTGTGATTTGTGGATAAGTGTTTTACCCGGCATTGATGCTCTTTGCGGGTGGGGGACGTGTACGTTGGAAGAGAGACTGGAGTTAGCTGTTTGAAAATGCTCAATGGAAGAACTGCCGCTGGAGAAGATGACCGCCATGTTATGGTTGCATATCATGATATATGTGGGACAAAATGAGTAGTAAGTTGCGTTTTTATAATCTTTAACCCGTTTTTTTAAACTTCCATTGTAAACAGAATAAATAGGAAAGCTCAACGAAATTACTATGACTATGACTATTACAATGACTATTATTATAATTATAATTAGTATAATGTTTCCGGGTATTACAATGTTCTTTGTTCATATATAGGAAGCAAGCCGGATCAATTTTCTTTCATTCATTCATATCAGATTTCAATTTCTTTCAGAGTCTGCAAACACAATTACCAAAGCTTTGTTTGTTTCTATAATTAAACGGCTCAAGTTTATCAGTTATTGTGAATTGCAATATTAAAGACACTGGACGAGAGCTATGTCACTCTGTGCTGCCGCTGCACCAACTAACCAATGTAGATACGACGTGTTTCTAAACTTTCGAGGCGAAGAAACTCGAAACAACTTTGTTGATCATCTTTATGCAGCTCTTGATCAGGCGGGGATAAACACTTTTAAGGATGATGAAAAGCTCCACAAAGGGGAATCCATCTCCTTAGAACTCATGAATGCAATTCAAGAGTCGATGATTTCTGTCGTGGTTTTCTCAAAAAATTATGCAAAATCTTATTGGTGTTTGGAAGAACTTGCCAAGATTATTGAATGTCGGGATCTAAGGGGTCAAAAGGTGTTACCCGTGTTCTACGATGTGGATCCCTCAGACGTTCGTGGTCAAAAAAGAAGTTTTAATGAAGCATTTGAACAACACGAAATGGAATATATACATAATATGGAGAAACTGGAGAGTTGGAGGGAAGCTTTAGTGACGGCCGCCAATTTATCTGGATGGGATGTATCTAAAACTGCCTGCGGGTTAGTACTTATTGCTCCATTAATTTAACACCATATTGTAAATTGTTTTTAGCTTAACTTGTATTCAACTTACAGACGTGAAGCTGATTGTATTAAACAAATCGTACAACATATCTTGAGCTATACAGAATCTCATCCAGTAGAATATCCGATTATGCAAGACCTGAAAACTCTGAAAGTTTCCTTTCATCATGCTACTAAAGATGAAGTAAAGTGTTGAATTATATCCGTCTGTTTTTCTGTTATGTTTGAGCTTTTTTTCTTTTTTGCTGACATGATATCCCTAACTAATTGGTAGGTGGTAATACATACTATTAGATTGCCAAAACAAAGCACAGTGGGGGACGTTATTGATGACTTAAAAACGAAGGTAAGTTTACTGACTTTTTCAGGTTGTAGTCATTTACATCTCTTGTTTAATAGAGTATTGTTGCTACTTTTTTTTTTTTAAATTAGTATGGTTAATCGTTAAGTGTTTGGAACAGGTTGAATTATCTAATCCAGAAGCAGAGCTTCGACTATTTGAGGTTTTCAACTATAGAATCTACGAGGTTTCTACATTTCCATGTTCTTTACAGTTTACACTTCTTTACATGGTATATGTACCATGAACATGATCTTAAAAAAATCGAACATGATGTGATTTCGCAATATATGCAGATTTTCACTTTAAATGAAAAAATCGAGAATATTAATGATCAATACTATACGTTACGCGCTGAAGAGGTCTGTCCTAACTGCTAAGTGATGTATTTTGTTAAATCGATTCATTTCTTCAGTCGTGTCTTTTGTTGTTACGTTTATGCAAGTATCCTGAGATTAGTTTTCTTGCAGGTTCCAGAAGAAGAAAAGAACATGGGGCCTCAGGATCATCTATTTGATTTTTATTTCACAAAAGACACGATTCAAAACCAGGTAGTGTGCGTCTATGATAAACTCATTTTTGCAGTTTCTCGTTTTGTTACTGAATAGTAAGGTGTGTACTGCTTATTTGCTTTATACAGAAAGTCCAGAAGTGGAGGGAACCATTCTTCCTTGTCATTCGTGAGGGTGAGACGTTAGCTGAAGTTAAAGTACGGATACAGAAGAAGTTACAGGTTCCAGATGAGGAGTTTTCAACGGTAATTTGACTCTTTTCATAAAATATCTCTTATAAAAAAGCTGATTTGGTTTCTAACTCCAATTTTCAATGATGGAACTCGTAATATATCAGTGGAGGTTTAAAAATCCGGGTAGTCTCACAGACCTTCAGGACTCTGATATACTCTGTGGTCATTTAGAGGTATGTGTGCTTTAGTACTCCATACAATTCTCGAAAGTTGTATGGAGTGCCACATCATCAGCATCCCATCTATAAAATGAGGAGCATAAATGTGATACTTTTGTTTCAGATTTTTGTCGGTGGACTCACAGACCTCAAACAATCTAGAAATGACCCATTTCTGATTTTTGCCAAGGATTTAAAAAAAAAAACAATTTTTACATAATGTACATATTCTAATAGTACAACTATACGGTTTATATAATAATTTTATCCTTGAGGTTTCAGAGAAAAGATGTTTATGGTACCGAGGAACAATCTTTGGAATCGGAGCGCTCTCACAATTCACCCAAGAGGCCAAATCCTGCAAATAAGGTATCATATACCATAACACTCATACAGCTTCATGCAACATTCGAGATATATGTTTTTTCCTCACTTTTTATCATGTCCGTTCGATCCTTTAATTGTACATCAGCTGTCAATATTATTTCTTGATATTCATATCTATAATAAGCTTTTTATCCTTGCAGATCATCATCGAAACTGATCACCACCGTTCCCGTCCTTTAAGGTATATTCATTTAGTCTCTTTTTTTGTGTTAATAATATAGTCAATCTGCTCAATTCGAAAACTAAGGATACATATCCAGTGACAAATTCTCAACATCAAGTTCATCATCTCCCAAGCACTTGAAAACCAAATTCCCTCATAAGTCACAAGTGCAACTGCCATCGAAGAAATGTGTATCTACACACACCAAGAATGTAGAATTCAAAGGACCAAAAGTGCAACGCGCCAATGTTACAAATTGGAAGACTCGTTCTGTTAAAATTATATGTTAGATTTCCTAAAGTGTAAATTATGTAACCGGTTCTGTAAGTTAGGTTAGTTTTAGCACATATAGCTGTTTGTGCAGCATTTGAGGGAGAGAGCCATTGAGGAAGCCTTTGAGGGAGAGAGTGACGGGCGACCGTCTAGGGCCTTAAAATTTTATATCAACGAACTATTTATGTACGAAGTATTAACTATGTTATCAATTGGAAATAACATTTTTAGAAAACATTTATGTATAAATACATCATTAGCATGTTTGTATAGAAAAATAGTACACGAATAATGTTTTTTAATTAATGATTACTTGTTAAACGAACGTCTCTATTTTAGGACCTCAATTTTATAGTGAAATGTTTTGCTAGGGGCCTAGAAAAACTCAAAGACGACCCCGAATCAATGATTTCATACCAATCTCTCTCAAAACCCTAACTATATCAATTTACGATAAAAACGTGTTTCTTTTAGCAAAGTATTTAGCTAGGTATCAACAAACTATTTATGTACTAAGTATTAACTATGTTATCAATTGGAAATAACATTATTAGAAAACATTTAGGTATAAATACTTAATTAGGATGTTTGTATAGAAAAATAGTACATGAATAAGGTTTTTTAATTAATGATTATTTAAGGCCTCGATTTTATAGTGAAAAGTTTTGTTAGGGGCCTATAAAAACTCAAAGACGAACCTGAATCAATGATTTCATACCAATCTCTCTTAAAACCCTAACTATGTCAATTTACGATAAAAACGTATTTATTTTAGCAAAGTATTTGGCTAGGTATCAAATATATGGTTCTTCAGGCTTAACATGTATCACCGATAAAGAATCATAAGCGGCATTTTCGTATATTCATGACTCGATCATGAGGATTATATAAGCTTTTTCTCCAAGATGCAAGCACAAACTCAACTCCTAGTAATTATTGACTACTATTAATCCATAAACTTGCTATTTCACCAAGAAAGACTTAAGTATTGATTCGGTATGATATATAGAAACATAATTATCAAAAAAAAAGAGTCACCATTGGTAATTTCTTAAAGAAAAAGAAGCAAGTTCATAAATTTCATAAAAGGCTCATTTTCTAAAATAAGTAGGGAATTATAGCCTTGACTTCCTTGCCAATCTTCTCTCCAAACTTCGAAACGTACCATTTTCGTGTAGCATGACTCCTCCCCATCAAAAGGAATAACGTACCGAGAGTGAAACAAAACGTGCTCATTGTTTGAGAAATGCAAGAGACTCCTATGAACTCGACAATCTCAAAGAAATAGTGTGGGCATATAACCAAACCGAATAATCCTCCTTTTGGGATTTTATACTCTTTATCGCCATTCTTTCTTAAATTGGAAAGAATATAATGATGGTAAAAGTTTCCAATCATTCCAATCAAGACCATGACAACTCCAATATATTTGAGATCAATAGAAGGCTCGTGAGCTTCTTGAGATAAATATTGAGCGTAAATCATTGTAGCTGTTGACACGGCATAGCTTGCACCAATTGTTATGGCTACGTTAACCATCATGGAACCGCTAAACTTATGAATAAATAGTACCTGCAACTCATACATAGGTTGGGTCTTTTAGTTTGTCGTTATTTTTTTTTATTTTTTATTTTTTGAAATATTTTTGAATGAAAGTTAAAAAAAAAAAGTGTACCTCAAAGATCCTTTTGAAGAAATGAATGGTGAGAACATACAAAACCATAACGAATCGCCGATCTTGCTGGGGAAAAATGACGAAAGCTGCAAGACCCACCAGGAACGATGGTGCATAAAACATAAGCATTCCATTTCTACTAGGCAACTTACGGCTCTCTTCATCTTTTGCTTTCTTTAAGGCATCCGCGTTGAAAAACTTAGCATACTCCTTATTTTTTCCGTTCATTTCCATGTACCCGGCAGTAATGAGTGACAACAAGTTTATAATTGACATAGTGGTGACGAACAATGAAGGCGGTAACGGAAATAAGAACGAGAAAATCACCATCTTTTCTTGTATGGATTTACTAGTATGTTTTTGATGTTATTGTTTGTGGTTTTAATCAAATGTTTTTCTCTTATAAATATGATGGTAGTGCCAACAAATATGGTATATTACTTACCCCATAAATATTACTTATGAGACGCAGAAATTTAATTAAGTCTATTAAATAGGGGATTTTTTTGTTTCAAAAGGAAAATTGTTTTTAGAAAAAAAAAAAAAAAATTATCAAAAACTTTAAAAACCAAATCTTTGACTTGTAATTAAGGTAACAAATTAAATACATTACTTAAATAGTTACAATTGATGGCTTGGGTCAAAAATTTGATAATTGACAGTCATAGTATCATTAGAATCTCATAAATTTAATGATTATTCAAAAAACCCGAAATCATATACTATAGTTTAAGTTTAATGTAGTTACATATTAATTAATCAGGTACATTACGTAGGTGTGTTAGAGCATAACCGTCATTGTTTGTAATTTGTATTTAGTCTAGGAACGTGTCGTGAAGTCTAGCATGTATGTAGATCGTGTTGTAAAGTATTTCACGCATTTTGGCAGCTGTTACGCAAGGTGTTGCACAGCAGTGTGTTGCGCTGCCGTAACACTCGTTTCGGGTGTTGCGGTTGCGTAACAGCCTTAGGGTTAGGTGAGGACTATAAATATCCCACCAACCTGCCATAAATGCATCGGTCTAGAGAGAGAAAGTTGTGTGTTACGCTAGAGAGAGAAACAACCAACGTAGCACCCACTTAGACGGTTCAAAGTCTTTGTAATCGCTTGTCTTTGATATTATTCGTATTGTATAACATTACGTAAGCTTAATAATATCAAACATTCGGTTATATTGTGTGTTTCACCATTACACATTCATCTATTTGTTATTCCGCAACATTTAGGAGTTTGGGTCAAAATCGAAGTCCGAGGAAGACGACCAACAAGGTGGTTACACGATTCTTAGAATTGGAGGACGGATGTTTATCTTTTGATTGTTCGATTTCTAAAGTTGACAATTCCTAAGGTTTTTGTAGTTTTAGTGTCCGTTTGATCGGAAATATTGTTTAATGTTTTTGCAAGGTTGGTGTTGGGTCGTTTTGGTCATTTAATGTTTGTGACGTTGTGGTCATATTATTGTTTAGTGTCGTTGCCAACCTGGTTTAGGGTCGTTTAGGGTCGTTTAGGTCAGTTTATTATCTAATGCCGTTGTAATTCATAACAATTTGCTCTTTTCAGTTATTTAAATAGAAAAACCATAGAGATGCCACACCGAACAATAAAAAGTTTTGAACTATTGGGATAATGATTAACTTTCAATACTTCAATTCGAATATGTTGGCATTATGAATATGAATATATGTATTCTACAAACGATTAACTTTGTTTTAAGATATGATTAACAAAAACTATTCAAAGGGTCTAATAATCCTATAAGGTATAGCAAATTATAAAAAAAAAGTTTCATAGTTAACTTTTTAGGCTTATTAGTTGGAAATTACTCTATAGAATGTAAAGAACATAGAAGTTAACTTGTTTTTAAAGCTACATAAGTTCGAGAAAAAAAAATGTGTGTTTTATAATAGTTATATAAGTTATCACTCACTGCTGATTTTTACGTATATAATGATATCATGATAGTTAAGAACTTGATAAGTTGTCAACTCACCATCTTAATCTAAGTTTCTAAACGATATACTTTTTTCATTAGGCGGAAAAAGCTTCAGTTATAGGTCGATGACTACAACAAATGAATTACATATAGGCAACTCTTTTGAATATTGACAAAGTTAAAGAAAAATCGATGAGCTAGATCATTTGTTTGACGACTTTCATGTAAAGATAGTAAAAGGAGTAGATTTGTAATACAAAAAGTAAACGTTTTCATCATTCGATGGGAGACATGAATGTTTATATACATGTACGAGTTCTAGTGAACGTTAAACAATATGTATAGCTCAAGTAACTTTATTATGAACATTATCACCAAACCCACTCAAAAAATATAGGGAATTATAACCTTGACATCCTTGCCAAATTCTTCCCCAAACTTTGAAAGGTACCATTCTCTTGTAGCGTAACTCCTTCCCATCAAGTAGAACATCGTGCCGAGAGTGAAAGAAAACGTATACATTGTTTGAGATATGCAAGATACTCCTATGAATTGTATGACCTCGAAGAAATAGTGTGGGCATATAACCAAACCAAATAGTCCTCCTTTTGGGATTTTATACTCTTTATTATCCTTCTTTCTTAGATTAGAAAGAATATAATGATGGTAGAAATTTCCAGTCATTCCAATTAAGAACAACAATATTCCAATGTATTTGAGATCTACTAAAGGCTCATGAAGTGACTCAGACAAGTATTGGGCGTAAATCATCGTCATGGAAGAAATGAGGTAACTTAAACTGATAGTAATTGCAGCTTCAAGTGCCATGGAGCCGCTATATTTGTGAACTAATAGGACCTGTGAACCGAAACAAAATAAATAAATGAATAAATAATCTAAGGCAGTTATAAAAAAGAAGGGATAGTATTACCACTATAATATAACTTTAAACCAGTCTACTCTATAATTATTCCTTATTTGAATATAAACAAGTTTTTCACTACCATGCGTGTTGCGACGTGGTTTAAAATTATATAATTTTGATTGTCGGTTTTAATTTTATAATACAACTAGATTATTGTCCCGCGATAGCGCGGAAAAAAATAAAAATTGAATTGTAAACTTTATGTTTATGTAGATTTTAGGTTATTATAAAAAGACAATGTTATACGTATAATAACATATATATACATTTACGTTTATACACATGTTGTTTATAGTTATAATAACATAAAAACTTTTACGTTTATACTCATGTTTTAATATTTTTTATTAGGAGATTTTAAATAAAAATAATGTAAATCATAGTTCAAACTGAGAGAAATTTTTTTAAGTAAATTGGAATTTTGTTTTTATTTAAGTAGAAATTGGAATTAAAGAGATAATGTAATTATGTTTTGTAAAAGGGTGTAAAATGAAAATAGTATTTGATGACATCATCAATTTGATCTAACAGTTGAAATCAAATAAGTTAACCCATCTAAGGGTCCTTACTTCGTCATGTGGCATTTAAGGCAACACACGATTCATAAATAGGGTCGGGTTTCGGATAGAATAGTTCCAGTTTGTCGGGTTTCGGGTTTGACCCGATTGACCCGAAAATTACCGTCGAACTATATTTTAATCCAAAGGCATATGATATATATAAGCTAGAAGTCTGAAAGAGTTTCATACATGAAGCGATGTGGGACAAAGTAGGAAAAACTAAAGGCATATGATATATATAGGCTAGAAGTATGAAAAAGTTTCATACCTGAAGCGATGTGGGACAACTAAAATGAAAATAGTGTTTGATGACATCATCAATTTGATCTAACGGTTGAAATCAAATAAGTTAACCCATCTAAGGGTCCTTACTTCGCCATGTGGCATTTAAGGCTTCTCTTTTATTATATATTAAAGATCGTATTAGTTTTCTTTTTATAGATCTCAATCGTTTTTTTTTTCTTTCTAAAAGTAAAAAAAAAATTATATAATATTTGTTAGTTTTCATAATAATAATAATTACAATCTTTTGGTGTATCTATTTCTTTTAGTGGCTTTTTTGGGCTTTTACGAAGAAAAAAAGTTAAAGTTAAAATAATAAAAATAAATATTTATTAGAAATTAAATATTAAAGATATAGTAATTAATAATAGTTATAGATTAAAGATAGAAAATAATAATAATAATAAAAATATAAGCAAATAAGATAAATAGTTAGAGAAGCAATAATAAAAAAAATTAGAGACATATTTTGAGGTGGGTCGAACCCATGACCTTTCTCTTAGAAATAGAGGGAGTTAACCTTGGCAAATGACATATATTAGTTATATATTAATAAAAAAAGTATTGTTCATTAGAGTTTTAGTTTAAAAATTGAGTATATAGGTAATACTTAACGTAACCTCTTAAATGTTGATATTATAAATACGTTTCCTAAAATAATTATCCATTTTCAAATTTCACCACTCATAAAATTTTAAATCGTAAATGTATGATTTTATTGATTAGACATTATAACAAGTTCGTTGTTATTCAACTGTGTTTTGTGTCGGTTGATAACAATTTTGGAACGAAATGAGTACTTCTCCAACCTTGTGTTCTCTAAGAGATAAGATGTCTTACTTAGTAATTAGTATTATGATTCTATATTTTGTCATTGTTTGTGGCCTGTTTTTTAGCTAGCTAGCTACTGGAATAAATAGAATAAGATGCACAAAAGAAGCAGTGAAAACAGCATAACTTGAATGGTTCAGAATTCTATTTCATCGCCTAATGATTTCAAATTAAAGAAACATGGTACCTCAAGGACCCTCTTGAAGAAATGAATGGTGAGAACAGATATAAGCATCACGAAGCGAAGATCTCGATTACGGAAAATAAAAAGAGAAACAAGACCCACAAGGAACGCTGGTGCATAGATTAATATCATCCCGTTTCTACTAGGCAACTTACTTTCTTGATCTTTCGGTTTCTTAGAAGTTGCAACATTGATAAACTTGGAATATTGCACATGTTTGCCTTTAGTTTCCATGTATCCACCATTTGCGAGTGACAAACAACTTATTAGTGACATTATTGTGACGAATAAGGAAGACGATGGGAATAGGAGCATTGGCAAGAACGAAATCGACATTTTTTTTTCTTTCTTTTAAAAAGTTAAGAGACTAAAATACTAATCTCGTGTTTGCAAGTGTTACTTATAGTGCCAATATATTTAAAATCTTGTGTTTGTGTTTGTGTTTTGTGTATGTGCCGAAAGTTTAGGTTTTGAAATGAGTGGATACAGCTTTGTATACGTGTGCCACTTTCCTTTTTTGGATTTTGAACATAAATGGGTCCAAAAAATGAAGACATCTTTTTTTAGATGGGTAACAAGAAAACAAAATCAAAAAAGAGAAAAGAAAATAAAGAAAAAAACAACGAACCCGGAAATAAATGAATGACGGTTTCCCACTCGATGTACGACAACAAGGTGATTAACGAAAGATTGCCAAAGTCGGTTAAAGGAGGCTACACAAAAGCCATCGACACACACCAAATTAACATGTGTTCATTTTGTCGATATCAAGGTCCGTGGGCTTGTTTGTATGTCGATTATTAGAATTTGCCAACAAAATGAGTGAATACAAATAGGGCCGTGTCACAAGAAGAAACGTAATAATACGTTAAACATGTTAATGTAAATCACGTTAATTAAACATGTTAATGTAAATCACGTGAAATGTTGAGTTTATGTATTTGTTATGTTATGTCAAGAAGAAACGTAATAATATGTTAAACATGTTTATGTATTTGTTATGTTATGTCATGAATAATATCCAAATAAATAAATTAACAATAGTTAGGCCTGCCAAATTAAACTAACTCATTATACTACCATAAGGCTATATTTAGTAGTAATATCATAAAATTTTCTCATAATAATTGATTCTAGTTAACTCATATAACGTTTGTTAAAGAGTAACCTATACAAAAAGATGAAATACCGCCATTTCTCGTCGAACGGCTTAGACTTAGGCTTATACCATCTCTTTACATTTCCATTACAGGTTGTGACCCCCATATCGGTTCTTGTGATAAGTACATTTGGGCCGTCACGACACTTGACAACGGACTCTATAAAAAGTTAGCTTTTGGCGGTTTGACCAAACCGTTGGGCCTGGGTTGGACTCCAAACATGTTCACATAACAAAATCCAACAAATTTAACTTTGTGTAGTGCCGACACGAAGTAAGTGCGAGATGTGCGATCATACAGAGCCTAAGGACGAGAAGGAACCATTTTTTAAGGTCAATATAGTAAATCCAAATAAGAAAAACAAATAAAATGAGGAACTCGTGTCCAAATAACTTAATAAGAGGGGTAAAATGATGTACTTGTATAAAGGCTTTTTTCTGAGTGAATCGGAAAACAAAACGGAAAAAAAAATTCTATATATTTAGGTCAAACATGAAATATCATGTTCTCTTAGAGCACCTCCAACCATAACACCGAAATAGTCGGTGTTATGGTCACGTCACCATAACACCATCTATAACATAACACCAGGAAAAAAAACCCAGCCATAACACTGAATTCTGTGACCCACAAGTTTTTTTTTATTTTTCATCTTTTTCTTTTTACTCATATTATTTTTAATACATTCAATAATAAAAATAACTCATTTTAAAAAAAAAACAAAATACATTAATAAAGTTAACAAAATACATTAAAAGTTAACAAAATTACATTGAAATATTAATACAAGAACATTTAAAAGGCCAAAAAACAAAGAAATAGTTTGCAAGCCCAAAAGCCAAATTCAACTCAAATTCAATCTTTGTAATCTATTTCAAAATATCAAGTAGGTTTATTTTCCGCCGGCTTACAAAAATCAACTCCGGCACCGGCCAAACCGTCGTTTCTCCTCCACATCCAGCTCTGGTACACTTTTTTATATTTTTTTATTTACTTTATTTCATTCATTATATATATAACGTTTAAAACAAAACAAAAAGAAAAAAAGAAAAAAAAATCTCAAAACGTGGCGTTACCACCGCAACATAACGACGATAACGCCGTCCTTAACGCCGCCCCCAGCCATAACGGCGTTATGGGGGGCAAAACGGCGACTAAAACGCAAAGGTTGGAAGAGCTCTTACAAACACGTTTTAGTCTACTTTATATGACTCACTTTCATCTCAATATTCCGATTTGGCAAGGCGAAGAGCAGACAGTTCTGATATTACATAAACATGACAGTGCGAAACGAAGGAAAAATGCAAAATGCGGGACATAAAAAACGCAAGGACTACTAAAATGCAAATTGCGGGCATGAAATAAGAACCTAATAATACCTACTATGAAGATTGAGAATGCTTACGATAATTGAAGGTCGGATTTGGTTTTAGTTAGCTGCTGCTTGATTTTATCTGCAAGAAGCTGCAGCAGCAGAGGTATAATTACAAAAAAACCAATATAATGTAGATCAAACCGAACCAATTTCAAATTAAGTAACCTTATCAACAAAGAAATAAACAACATACACTTAGACCAGCCTCGTGAAGTCCATTCCTTGGTTCTTCAATAGTCCCTGTTTACAAGAAAACTCGTGTGAGTATATAAACGACATTAGAAATAGATCTAATGATGCCATATACATAATAAGTAATATGAGTGTCATAACCTCATGGATACATAAACAAAAAATTAGGGGCCACCCGGTATACGTACCATCATATTAGATTTAAACTCCTAAAGATTCTGACTATAAAATGGCTTGGGATTGCAGAATGTGGAATACCATTGTAACAAATGGAAAAATCCGAGTGGGTTGATTGTTCACAATTAACTTTCCGTGGATTAAAACAATACATAACCCTCATATAAGTACCTGATACATAACTTATGATACATAGTAATATTTATTTCTTATGAAGTTGGTAAACAATGTCTGATCCAATGTGTTCAAGTTGGGTAGCCCATCGAGACTGTTTCGTCCATTGTTCTGGTTTTTTAATTATACATGGTTACAAAAACCTTTTTTGTAACGGTTTAATTTCTTCTAACTTTTAAGTAAAACAACTGAATACATTCTAACCATTTAATAGCTAATATATTATAACCATCTAACCGACCCGTTTCCATATAACGGGGCTAAAACTGCAATTATACAACCTGCATCACATAAATAATTTGGCTTCTATAGAACACTATCCCTCTAATAATATAAATAAACTAAATGCCTCTTAATGTATTCTTATGTCATCACATAATTTCCAAACAGCTATTTTGCTACCAAGTGGGCATACAAGTCTCGTTTGTGCAGTTGTGTGATTACTTCTAAAATAAGAAGTACCAGTTGACTCTTTATAGTCAAAATTGAGTGTATTTTGGTAGTTTTTTAAGTCTACAGAAGTATCAGTTGACTCTTTTAGTCAAACATGATTATTTACTGTTTAGTCACACTTTTGTACTACTTTTTTTATTTGGTTTTTTAATTTGATGACCAAGAAGACGCCGTTGCTCATCCTACCAAACTCATCACAGGGAAAATATAGGTGCTATATCATATCAAAAACACCGTAGACACGTCACGCAATATTTCACATATACGATATATCACCAATTCTACAAATTTGATACTCCTTATAGACAATAGCACGAGGCAAATACATTTCTTTATTCCTAAATTACAACAGTAGGCACAAGTAAAGCGAAAAATAAAATAATCAGTTAGACGGGCAGGAAACAAAATATCGCGAATTCTACAATTTTGATAGTCCCTAAAGACGACACTACGAACCGAATACAAATCTTTATTCCTAAAATATGACAATGGGCAAACACAATCTAAAGACAACACTACAACAATAGGCAAACACAATCACCTACACAAGCAAAAAGAAAAACAACAATCAGCAAACACTGATTACGAAAAGAAAAAGCAACCAATAACATCTCTTAAATCTAAAACGTAGATATATGATAAAAAAAAACAATAAAGAATGGAAATGGAAACAGAAATAAACCCAGAAAAACAGTAACTACATACCTGTAGGAACAAAAATGCAAAACGCAGACACAAAATGAGGCAGCAGAGAAGCAGCAATGAAACCAAAAAAAACAAACACAGATATATGATAAAAAAAAACAATAAACCTTGGAAAAGAAAACAGAAATAAACACAAAAAAACAGGAATTACATACCTGTATAATCAGCAATTCAAAACGAAGAAACAAAATGAAGCAGGAAAGAAGCAACAATGAAGCCAAACAAAAGCAGAGTGAAATAAGATAAAAACACGTGTCACATACGTGGCAAGAGAAAACAGTCGAGGCAAAAATAGAGGCCCAAAAACACACCAGAAACGAAAGCCCAAAGGGCCCAGTCTGCACAGAATACGGGTTAAAGCCCATTTGGGTACAGTTTTTAAAAAAATGATGAGATTTAATATATAAAAAATAAAAATTTAAATCGTAAATTTTTTTGTTTATGTAGATTTTAAGCTATTATGAGAAAATAATGTTATATTGATGTTTATAGTTATAATAACATATACATTTCATGTTTTGATGTTTTGTATTAGGAGATTTTAGAATAATAATAACGTAAATCACAGTCCAAATTGAAAGATTCTATAAATATATTAGATTTATGTTTTTTATTGTAGTGGAGATGGAATAAAAAGAGAGAATGTAATTATATATTGTAAGAGGGTGTAAAATGAAAATAATTTTGATGACATTATCAATATGATCTACATCAAAAAAGTGAACCTATCTAATGGACCTTACTTCGCCATGTGGCATTTAAGGCCCATCTTTTATTATATATTAAAGATAATACATTTCACTTATTTTATTTGTGAGGAAACATTACCCTCGTATTTGACCTTCAACGTGACAAAAAAAGAAGATGCATATAATCAAATAAAACAACTAAGCATAGATATTACACTTGAAAAATGGAAAATAAAACAAGCTTCCTCAACCGAAAAAATCATGACATATCCAGAAATTTAAGAAAATACAGGCATCAATAGTACTTAGATACACACAAATAGTTCGAGCTCGTTACTAATTATTAGAATCTAAAGCCAAAATGGTACTTAAATTCATGGGATTCATGTACTCATTTGCTCCCACCATAATTTGATCAACAATCAGTCTATTCGCCTTCTCCGATGGATGAAATGCATCCCAAAACGCGTAAATATCTCTGTTTGGGCATAAATTCGACATTGGTGTACAAAGTCCAATCCCATTGTATGGCCCTTGTCCACAACATGCTATTTTCGCAGTAACAAATCCTTCACGAAAATAATCAAAAAAATTATTATTTGTACAAAACAAGATATAAATTATTCGCTATTTGTTGAATATGTGACTCACCATAAGCCCCTGGATCGCTCATGAAATCGTTGTGCATCTTCCTTGTGTTTACACCAACAAACACATGACTACCGAGTTCTCTGTTTAAACCCATAAGCATATCGTCTAACTGTGGGTTGAACAATGATGCAGCCCTTTGAAGCTCAGTTGCACATTCACCGTTGCGGCTATGTTGAGCCAATTCTGCTGGCACACAACCTAGTGGACCCGTTCCTGTCACGAGTACCTTACGAGCTCCCAAATCATACAGCCTCTGCATTGGATTAAAATGTTTCAATACATTGCACAATACACGACTAAATCAATACTCTTTATAATTTAAATAAATACCAGTAGAATCTTTCGGTATTCGGAGACGATGAAAGGAACATAATCTTGGAGATTATATTGACGAGAGCGTGCAGACAATGGGACTAAGTAATAGTTGTTAACAAAGTCATTTCCACCAAGTGTTATAAGAACAAGAGCATTGTTTACAAGTTTTTTCGTTTCTTCAGGTCCGATAAGTGCACTAACTCGTTGTTGGTATTGGCTAAAGTACTCGAGCTGCATTGGAGCTCGAACTATATTCACCTAGAAAAGAACATTACATTACACTGATCAGCAAACAAAAATGAGTTAAACACTGAAATTTAGTACTAGTAAACAATATAGTAAATGTACAAATTGCATTCCAGTGTCGTTCAGTATTCCAATCCCCGCGGATGCAAAGTTAGCACCAATGAGAAGTTTTTGCCCGTTTAGCTCGGGGCTTAAGTATGGCAGTGCTGACTCGGACCCTATGCGTTGACCTGTAGGTAACGTTAATTTAATCATATTTCACATAAATATATAGTTAAAGAGTATAAAATAATCAATTAAAGCCGAAACTCAACTGATAAGGTCAGGAATATTAAAACCATTCGAGAAACGTCCAGTGGCTCGATGGCTAGGATGGTCAATACCATAAGGTGGTGCATCAGCTCGAGCAGTAGTAGCCAAGTAATTATTATTCCCACTGTCAACTAACGAGTCACCAAACACAAAAAACGCTCGAGGCGCAGCTTCGGCAAGAGGAGCAACTAGTCCTAATGCAAACAATATGGTAAAAACAACCACAAGGTAACTTGTGGAACCCAAAAAGACAGCCATTGAGTTTGTTATTTTAAGAAATGGTGAAAACAAGGCTGTTTTGGGTGGTTTATGAAGTTTACAAATGTTGGGATTTTATAGAGTTGTTGCTATTGGACAATTTGCATGAGTATAGTAAATTGTGGGATTGTGGGGTAAAATACAATAATAGTGATATAATTGTACCAAATGGTTATCAACCGTCATCTTTGTTTGGGAGGTTACGAGTTCGAAACCTGGTATTGGAGTGGGTGATCTTCCAAGAAGATTTTTAACCAATGTTCGTGGCTCTTTCAGCAGGTGTGTTTTAACGAGACCAAGACTTCGTGCACACTGGGTCGGTCGGTCACAAAAGTGATACGGGTTCAGCAAGTGTGTTTTAACGGGACCAAAACTTCGTACACACTGGGTCGGTCGGTCACAAAAGTGATACGGGTTTGAGAGAGTCCGCCAATAATTTTTTTTCTTTTTTTTTTAGTTGTACTGAAAAGCTAGTAAATGAAGGTGGTTGAATTGAATTGGACGGTTGATTTATTTATCAACATTAATTACTACTATTACTCTTTATGATGCATATGGTGTATAATTTCCCTTTAAGTTACTTAGAAATAGAAAGTTACCATTATTCATGCTAATAATATAGTTTTGTAATGATAGAGTTGTATATAAAGTGAGATGACGACTTGACAATCAATTAAAATGTGTAAAGTTGTATGGATTAAGAATGCTCTTAATACGTAATGGTATGACTTTTATTATGGAACGATGAATTTGGTAATGCGGTTAGTGGCAGTCGAAGGAAGATGATTATGCAACAGGTCTCAAATTGATACTAGATCAACTGTCGCGGCACATGGAATGCCAAAACAGTGAGTCTTAGTATGGAGTGATTACTAAGTACTTGAAACCTTTGTGACGTGATTGTAGTACGCGTCGAACTAGCTAGCAAGCACATGATACAATCAAGGACTGAAAGAGAACTTACAACAGTTAAACTTAATTCTTGTGGTCCTTTCGGTATTGTCCTCGAAATATCTATTAAATATTACTAACTAAGACTTACAGATTTCTATCTACTAAAAAGGTTCCACAAAAACTTTATCGTTACTTTATTAAAATGAAGTATGGTTTAAGGAGGTTTACGATACAATTATAGTGTCTCTCGTGTTCAAATTACGTGATTTCCTCTTTTATGTTGGACGCGGGATCAGTTGAAAAGAGATATTATATATAATCATTAAATTTGATCTATTATTACAAAATGCAATGGAGATAAATAGGAGCTATTGTGCAAATATTCAAACATTCGGAGAAAAAATAATAGAAACCAAGAACGTAATGATGAACAATATACGCCGGTTTTAATTTATTGAAATAAACGGTCGCTAGTTTTGAGAATCCAAGGCCAAAATGGTGCTTAGATTCATGGGATGCATGTATTCAGGTGTGCCAGTCATCATTTGCTCGACGATAATCTTGTTGGCTCTTTCCGACGGATGGAATGCATCCCAAAATGCATACAAATCTCTATTTTCGCACAAGTTTGACAATGGTGTGCATAGACCGAGCCCATTGTATGGTCCTTGCCCGCAACATGCTATCTTTGACGTCTCGAATCCTGCACAAGTAGATCTAAATATATAAGAAGAATGAACTACCTAAATGTTTTTGAAAGAAATATGAGACTAGAAATGTGGTTATTTACCAAAGGCTTCAGGATCATTAATAAAGTTAGAGTGCATTTTCTTCGTGTTTACGCTAATAAATACGTGACTGCCTATTTGCCTATTAAGATCGCTTAACATTTGGTAGAGTTGTGGGTTATATAATTCTGCAGCCTTTTGAAGTTCGGTTGCACATTCACCATTGCGGCTACGCTGGGCTAGTTCGGCTGGCACGCACCCCAACGGGCCGGTTCCAGTGACAAGAACCCTACGAGCTCCCATATTGTATAGTTTCTGCATTTTTCAGATCAAAGGTAGGTTTAGTGATTATATATATATATGGTTTATGCAATATTAATGTGGATACTTGAACGAATTTGTTTATTTGCGTACCGTTAAAATCTTTTTGTATTCGGATATGATAAAAGGGACATAATTACGTATTGAATATTGTCGAGATCGAGCTGAGAAGGGAACTAAGTAGTAATTGTTAACAAAGTCATTGCCACCAAGTGTCATGAGGACGAGCGCGTTATTTACAAGTTTTTTGGTCTGGCTTGTTCCTATAAGTCCGCTTACTCGTTGTTGGTATTGCCTAAAGTACTCAAATTGCAAGGGCATTCGAAGTATATTCACCTAAAACATCGGTAATTCAGTATATATTATAAGTGCTCATTACGATTTTTGAAAAATGGAGAAAGAACGATAGTGTATGTTGGAAAAGAATTATACAAATTGTATTCCGGTGTCATTAAGTATTCCAATCCCCGCCGAAGCAAAATTAGCTCCAACGAGTAGTCTTTGTCCCCTAAGTTCGGGGCTTAAATACGGCAATGTAGGCTCCGCGTCCATGTACTGACCTGGCATTCCACGTATAATACAATGTCAATTAATAAATATTTACAATGAATATAGATATAGATATATACGGGCTCTAGAAGTAATGTCCGTAGAAAGGTATATGAGGAAGTTTACTAATAATGTCCGGCATGTTGTATCCATTGGAGAAACGGCCCGTTGCTCTGCGTGTAGGGTAATCAATGCCATAAGGTGGTGAATCGGCCCGGGCTGATGTAGCCAAGTAATTGTTGTTTCCATTGTCGACTAACGAGTCTCCAAACACAAAAAACGCACGAGCATCGACGTTAGGAAAAACTGTCCCTAGTACTAAAATTAATAAAAGAATAGTGAATGAAAGACCATATAATGTAGAGATAGCCATTATGAATTATTTTGTTGTAATTATTGCCTACTCTATATGATCATAATGTTGCAAAAAATAAGTGATGTATTTATATGTAGAATTTAAATATTTAAAAATAAATTTATGTAACTTTTTTAGCTACCATAGTTGTAAAGATGAAAAACCATCAATAATGCAACGGGTTTTCTAGTTAGTAATGGTATTGGTAGTTCAAATGTATTTAATTGGTGGACAGTTGACGGGAGAAAAAGAATGAAATAAAAAAAAAAGTATTAATTGGTGTTACAATAGTAACAAGAAATATTGAAATAATGGATTAAATTAATTTAATATTTAATAATTTAATTAGAGAGTAAGGGGCTATTTGATAGTTGCAGACTGATTTAGTGCAGACTGAGTTGTAGCTCAGACTGAGTTCGGTGCAGACTGAGTTTGCTGTGTTTGATTATGCATCGGGCTCGATATGCTGACTGAGAGAAATGACTATTTTACTTTTCTGTTTATTTTTATATTGAATGTCGTACAAAATCCAAATTAACCATAAATCCAAATTAAACATAAATCTAAATGTCTTACAAAATCCAAATTAAACAAATCCAAATGTCTTACAAAATCCAAATTAAAAAAATCCAAACTAAAAAAATCCAAAAAAAACCTAACAATGATTGCGTACAATTAAGGTGAAGCATTTGAAAACAGTTGAGTAGCAATTTGGTCACGTAAAGTAGACATGTATTGATTGCTTTGTGAATCTCATTCTATGTCAGTTACGTTTGGACTATCTCAGTTATGTTTTCAGGACCTGATCTCAGTTACGTAGTGTAACTGTAGTTACGCCAATGTTACTGTAGTTACGCTAGCGTAACTATAGTTACGTTAACAAAACTGAGATCAGTTCCTCTATTTTGTCAAAAATCGCAAAAAACGGTCAAATAACGGCTATAAACACTTTTCCAACGGCTAGATGCTTAAACCGGTTCCACAAACATATGTCTGGATTGGTCTTAACTACAGTTACAGTAATACGGAAAATTCTAGAATCATATCCTTGTATGTATAACATTCATAACCATAACTCGGGTACTTATTACTATTGGTAGTTTATAATTAATAAAGTTGAAATTTAGGAACTTGTCATCTAGCGCAGGAGGAGCAGCGGCGACGGTGGACAGCGGTGGTGGAGGATTGCAGATTGAAGGGTAGCGGCTGGGTTTTTTCTTTGAAAAAATGAGTCTGCAGGTTTTGATTAAAGACTGTATCTTTGATATGGGTCCGTGGTACGGACCGAGTCTGTGGTAAAGACCGAGTCCGTGACAACTATGATTTATCAAACACGCAGACCACGGATTCGGTCCGTGGTCTGAGTCCGAGTCTTTGGTCCATGATGATATCAAACACCCCCTAAATGTATTAAACGTAGCCTAAAGAAACCACAAAGCTTCTGCCTTGATGGTATCATTTTGTTAGAAAATCGTTACGAGTTCGAATCCATTCTTAGTGTAAATATGATTGTATCTAAACAAAGTTGAATATTGCATGAAGCTGGTCCTTAGGGAACGATCATTTGGGTCAAAAGGGTCACGAAGTTGGAATTTCTCCGCCAACATGAACTATTTGTTAGAAACGTAACTTAAAGTAAAAGAGAAAAAATTATATAGTCTAAAATAAAATGTTATTATTTTCGAAATTCTACATTTCTGTTTACACAGATTATTATATTAACATAAAATTGGTTATAGTTGGTTTGGGTCATTAAGTTATATTTTACACTCTTAATCTTTTTGTAATGTACACAACTAATTTATCGATTGTTTGTTCCTTCTGGTTCCTATACGCTGTACTTACATCATTTCCCGTAGTTTTAATCACTATATCAAATATATAACTAATCACAACGACGAATATGACATGAAACCACAACCATTTGCTTATTGGTCACATCGATATCACTAGACCAAAGTTCGGTTAGTTAAATGGCCTTATATTGACAGATCTATCATCATCATTTATAATAACTGAACACATAAATAAACAAAGACCCATTCTCAAATGACATGAAAGTAGCATTACATAGAACATGGACTTTTACTGTCCTTTTATTTGGAAAATTACATTCTTAGACTAGGAATTCATTTGACAGTGAGGAAAGGCCAGCCTTAACATAATGCGCGTAATAACGTTGCACATGTGATGAATATGAAAGCTGTGAAAAGCCGTTAGAGATCGAGTGATGGGTAGTAGTATATATGTATGTCTAGCATTGAATAAATGCATGATATATGTTAAGTTGTTGAATCATATTGAATAGAAATAACTACAATCGCTGAGGGTTAAGTAAAAAGTGGGAAAATAGTTAACTAAACATATGTATATCTCGTGAAGTTTAGGGGTGGTGATCATGAATGACTCATGTGTCCTCTTGTGGCTTTTGGACCCCTACCTCAACTACAACCTCGTGGGTGTTATCATGTTTTCTACCCGAAAAATGTTCCAAACATTTGTTGCCGATCGGGTTTGATCACTTCTATGGTTGGAAACATAAGGTTTGGTTTCATTGAGGTTCGCCAATGTAGTTGAAAACCTATAGGCTCTTTGGAACATTGTAGATCTAAAGAGTCTGAAACTACATGTTGATTTTATCTCACTTGTCAATATAATCAAATTATACCCTTTACCCTAAATCAATTTTTCTTTGTAAGAGCGGGATTGCCGGATCAAGATCGAAAGATCCTCCTCAAATGTCGTTTCTTATATATTGTACTTCATATCATAAACCAAATGTGTGGCAAATTGATAAATAAAATGTTTTTAGTTTTCACATAATATCAATAGTTTCATTCAAAATTTGGGATTAATTACTATATTTGTTGTTAAAATCATATTTGAGGTTAAGTGAGAATTGGATAAAGATCGGAACTTAGGATCGAGATCCTTTATAGATCATATGCCTTGAAAGATCATATGAAGGATCGATATGTTTTTGTTAACTATGATCATAAACACTCCCTTCATTCGTCTCATAATAAGTGTCCACAATCAGATTTTGAAGTTTTTTTTGTCGCAACTCTGATTTTAATTATATTTTTTTGTTTTATATAATAGATAATGAAAATTATATCAATGAAAAATACATTTAAAACTCAAACCATTCATATATTTTACATCAAATTTTATATAGCACAAAAAAATATAATTAAAGTCAAAGTTGCGAAACAAAGACTTTAAAATCTGATTATGGAAACTTATTATGAGACGGGGGAGTAATATCTTAAGATCGAGATAGATAATTCTACCGACCTTAATAATAATAAAAGTAGTCTTGAACTCTGTTTCAACAAAACATTACTTATGTGCCAAGATAAGATGAATCCAAAACCACAAGCAAGCCAACATGTCAAAGTTATATCATGGGTGGAAACAAGATTTTGTATTGAGGGGACTATAATAACCGACAAAATTATAAATTCATACTAGGGGAGTCATAGAAGTCTCGTAGTGTATTATTCTATGATTATTTCAAATTTATTAAATAATTACATATACATTTGATTTGTTGGCAGAGGCCGAGCACCCGTAGCTCCGCCTCTTTACATAAATTTATCACAAAAATACATAATTAATAAAAGATTATGATATATCACTTTTAAAACTTATGTTATTATCTCTACAATCATTCTAATAAACATTCGACATTAAACAATATAAATAAGTTAGTTTCGGTAAAAATCGTTAAAAGCCGCGAAAATATTTTGGTAAAAATTGGTAAAAATCGCGAAAACGACATCTTTTGTTCTATTATTATTTCAAATTTCACAAGTATAGGGGCCAATTAAAACCATGGTTTAACTGGGGTTTAAGAATCCACAAACTCAAAAAATTAGGGTTTTAGCAACAATGAAATTAGGGTTTTAGAAACAACGATGAATCATTCAATCAATCCCTGTAAGTTGTTCAATTCCCCCATTTTCATCAATCGCTTATTTATTTTTTCAGCTCAATTTCATTCCAATAATCCAAATTGCCAAGAAATCAATAATCCCAAAACTCTAAAAGATGCTATTTATACATTTAATCACATGGTATATCGTAAATCAACTCCCCCAATTCCAGAATTTACAAAGATCTTATCTTTAATAGTAAAAATGAACCATTTCAATGCCGCGATTTCGTTGATTAAGAACTTTGACTTTCTTGAAATCAACCCTGTTATAACTCCCACTATTTATGTTTTCAACATTGCTATTAATTGTTTTTGTCATTTGAAACGTGTCGAGTTTGGGTTTGCGGTTTTGGGGAAGGTGGTGAAGCTTGGGTATGAGCCGGATTGTGCGACTTTTAATACTTTGATTAGAGGACTTTGTGTGAATGAGAGGGTTTATGAAGCGGTTAAGATGTTTGATCAAGTTTTGGAGTACGGGTTTGAGCCTAGTGTGGTGACGTATGGGACGCTAATGAATGGGCTTTGTAAAGCTGGGTATACTCGTTCTGCGGTTATATTGTTTAGGAAGATGGAAACGTCGTCTTGTACGCCTGGGATTGTTCAGTATAGTACTATTATTGATAGGTTATGTAAGGATGGGAAAGTTTTTGAAGCGATGAAGTTTTTTTCGGAAATGAGTAGGAAAGGGGTTTTACCGAATGTTGTGACTTATACTTGTTTAATTCATGGGTTGTGTAATGTACGGTCGTGGGATGAAGCGTTGAGATTGTTGAGTGAGATGTTTGGTCGGAAAGTCTCGCCAAATGTACATACGTTTACTGTTTTATTAAATGCGTTATGTAAAGACGGGAGAATAACTGAAGCGGAAAGTTTGCTGGCTTTAATGATCCAGAGAGGCGTGACACCTAATACTGTTACGTTCAATGCACTGATCGATGGTTATTGTTTACTTAAGAAAATGGATGTTGCTAGAAAGTTGTTTTATTCCATGATTGAAAACGGTTGTACGCCTTCGGTTATTAGTTACAATATCTTAATCAACGGGTTCTCTGAAAACAAAAAAATAGATGAAGCATGGAGTGTTTTTTATGAAATGTGTAGAAGCGGTATTTATCCTAATCTTGTAACATACAACACTCTAATTAACGCTTTATGTCACGTGGGCCGAATGGAAGAGACACTTTCACTTACATCTGAAATGAAATCTCATGGTATGAATCCAGACGATTTTACTTTTAATACAATATTAGATGCCCTTTGTAAGAATAAGAAACTAGACGCTGCCCTTAGATTTTTTGATTCCATGACTCATCAAGGTTGCATGCCTTCGGTTATCAGTTACAACATTTTAATTAAAGCGTATTCGGAAAACGAAAGAATAGATGAAGCATTGAGTGTTTTTCATGAAATGTCTAAGAAATGTGTAAACCCGAATCTTGTGACATACAACACTGTGATACACGGTTTATGTCATACGGGCCGATTTGAAGAGGCGCTTTTGCTTCCTTCTGAAATGAATTCTGTTGGTTTAAAACCAGATATTTTCACGTTTAACACTATATTAGATGCCCTTTGTAAGAATAGGAGAATGGATGAGGCCTTAAATATGTTGAACGAGCTGGATGCTGATGGTATTGTTCCGGATATTGTTACATGTAATTGTATCATTAATGGTATGTGCAAATGTGGGACAACGGATGCTGCTTATGAGTTCTTTTTAAGTCTCTCTGCTAGAGGATTGAAACCTAATGTTCGTACATATAATATCATGATTGACGGATTCTGTAAAGCTAGTGAAGTTAGTAAAGCAAATATGTTGTTTGAGGAAATGAAAGCAAATGGATGCGATGCAGATGGCATTACTCATAAGATAATGGTGCAGGGATTTCTCCAAGCGAATGAGACAATTAAGGCTATTGAATTTCTTAATCAACCACATGATGACACTTTGGCTGCAGATGCAAAGTAGTTGTCAAGTATCGTTATCCGACAATGGTTTAAACGATATTTCCATCTAACATCATTATAACAAGAAGTCTTTTCGAGTATATCTCTTATTCCCATTGAGGACCTGAATTTGAAGAACACAGACAACAGTAGAATGTGTGAAAACTGTGCAGATGATAAGAACACCGGCGCAAGCAAAATGAGTTGAACCTATGCTTCTAGATTGTGCATTTTCGATTCAAAAGTTCGTGAAAGGCTTTAATATTGGTATGCCTTTTCCTTTGCTATGGTTTTCATCCCTCCAAGTAGATAATCCTAGTGTCAGTTTGATTAACAACTATACGTAAAGAGCATAATAGCATCACGATCACTATTGTTTATATATATACAGAACCGATTTTTGTAGGTTTTAGATTTTACTTCTCTAGACTTCTGCTTTGAAGTGAAGCAGAAATCAACCCTTCTCGTTATTAACTTGAATTCAATTTTATAATTTTTTTTTATCCAAATGTGGATCAGAGATTCGTTAGAATATTGTTTCAAAGTTATCAATGAATATAAAAAGTGTACAGCTTAGCAAGAAAAGTTATTAAAAATTATATGTTTTGGTTGAGATTTATATTTCCTTTCTAATGAATTTGATGCAAGTGAAAATGATGTGTGAGGGGTAAAAAACAATATAAAAGAATATAAACCGAAAGAATTCTTTCTACTATCTGACGGAAGCTTTCGTTGAAGTTTAAATTTGTGTTTAACATCTTTGGTGTTAGTGAAACTTAATTTTCTTTTGGGGCAAAAGGACCTGATGAATTGACATAACATGACAGACAACATGCAACGAAAACTGTAAATTTTTTCCATAATGAATTTAGTGCAGCCATTATGGGGTTTTAGGCATTTGAAAACAGTTTGGTTGACTATTTACCTCTTTAATTTGCTGATATATTTGACCCATTTGACCTGTAAGACATTGAGGTCGCCTTCTTCATTAAAGCGAGCTATTTGAAATTCCTTTCACTCTCCCTCTCCCGCTTATTCATTAGGGCGAGCGGCTTTGCACCTACGGGAGAGCTAGTTGGTCTTCCTTCCTCGCCAGCTGTATGATGAAATTTCGCATTTCTAGTTTAGCAAAGTTCTTCCTGGTAACTGGTATTGCCTATTTTACTTAATTTTAAGGGTCTCCCTTTTAAATCCCTTTCAAGATTACACATAATGAGAATACACACACACACGGTGCATACTATCTGTAACTTTCTGATTCAAGCTTTTCACTAACTATTAGTGGCGGCAAAATGAGTGTGTTGGGCGGGTTTGATAACGGGTCAAAAAGGGTTTTATAATAGATAGTCATGAGCTTAATACCTATTGCATGTTAATGATTTTGTTAAATTTAAAAATTAAACTTTTATTTTTTAGATATATTCACTAAAATCTTCATCTTTCGCTAGTAAGTATTTATATGTAGTAAAGTGAGTCTGTTTTAACTCAGGACAAAATCCATCCAAATGTTGTGTTCAGAAGGATTTATTTGATTGAAGAATTGGAGAAGATGGCAAATCTTAGCAGCATACCCAAAGACCTCTCGAGTGATGAAACCAGAAAATATCTTGCTGATGCATGCACCAAGTTGGATATCAGTTGTCCCCCATCTCAAACAACAGCACAGTTGTTGGACAAAGTAACGTTTCTATCTTTAAACATTATCCGAGCATCATTGGTTGTTTTGAATATTATGCAAGCTGCGTGACGAGTCAAAGCGGGTGGATTTATGATACAAGTTTGGGTTGACCCAGACTCATATTTTTTTGTAAGTAGTTGACTTGTTAAATATAATTACGAGACTTATCTATTAATTGTATAGTTCTGAATAAAATAATCAAGTCAAAAGATAAATATATTTAAATTGAGCTCAAAGTTGACATAAGTCTATTATTATTAGCTCATATCGACGTCCTAATTATTAGACAAGAAAGAGTTTGTGAAAGGTCACCCAACCCTTCCCATGCCTTGTAAAAGATTACCTATTTCAGCCTGAATCCGTTTTGACCCATTCTGTCGTCTGATATATGTTGTGGCTTAATTTAAATTGACACCAAGTTCACATTATTAGACGTCAGTCAGCCAAGTATACATACAGTGATATATGTTGCTAATAGGAACGATACATATTATGTGCAGCTTGTGGGACTCTTTGTAGAGGACAAATGTGTTAATCCTACTTTTATAATGGACTATCCTGAGATAATGAGTCCATTAGCAAAGTCGCATCGATCCAAAACAGGGTTGGCTGAATTTTGAAATTGTTTATCAACAAGTTTGAGCTCATTGATGCATACACCCAAGAGAAGATGGTGGATCGAACGGGCCAGCGTTACTCTTTGTTTTTGTGACCTTCCTACTCGTTGTTATTGGGGTTCGTCGTTTGTTGAGGTGATCTCACAAAGGTATATTTTCCCCTAAATCTTTTAATCTTTCCAACACTAATTGAACCATCTCACGAGACCTTTTCATGAAACTAGCACCTTTAGTGCATTATGATAGATAGCGGAGTTACTACCGAGTATGTTTATCCTTCTAAACTTTTGTCCATGTTTTGAGAAGCTTTTAAATCGATTTAGTATTTAGGTGATTTTATTTCTGCTTAATACAAATATTTTATTTATCTTTGACAATTTATACATGTAGTGTTCTGATCAGTTGCCTATCACAACATTGTCGCATGAGGTTTTATATTGAGTTTTTGAGTCTTTTTAAAAATTTCTTTTATTATAATGTTTTACAAAAAAAATTTGAATTTTTTTCCCGTTAGGCTCGTATAGGTGGACATGAATCTTCTTTCTTGGATTGATCATAAATTCCTATTTGCTACTAGAAGAGAGGGTTCGTAATGTGAGTTACAAGAGTATTGGCAGTAACAATCTCATTCTCATATGAGTATTTTAGAGGTGACCCTTTTGGCTTATTATGAACGGGTTATTTGGGTTGTGTATTTTAATACGCGTACAACTTTCTTAAGTAATTTTTTTTATTTTAGTGTTTCCTCAAGAAAGTTTAAATACACCACATCGTCACATAATAAATAAGTACTTAAACCATACTAGAAATACAAACTTATGAACCGTCTTCAATACAAACTTATGAACCGTCTTCGCATTAGCCTGGGTTTATATCTTTACTTACGCTTATGCTTCACTTTTTTGTTATTGCAGAATGATCGTATTCCAACATTAAGGATGACAATAAGATAGAATGTAGGGGGTGTTTGATATCACCACGGACTAAAGACTCGGACTCAGACCACGGACCCGGTCCGTGGTCCGCGTGTTTGATAAACCAAGGTTGTCACGGACTCGGTCCGTACCACGGACCCATATCAAAGATTGAGTCTTTAATAAAAAAGTGAAGACTCATTTTTTCATTCAAAAAACCCAACTCTACCCTTCAAAGCTCATTTTTTATATGTTGAGATGATATAGAAAAGAACCAAAATTGATCTTATTTTGTCCTTTGTTCTTGATTCCGGGTACTTGCGGGCACTCTTTGTAGGAGTTAATATAATTACAGGTAACATAGGCCTAATTCTTTTGTTTGAAGTTTAACTGAGAATTTTGATTATGGTTCCTACTATCTTGTTAGTTAGTCGTCTTGTTTGTTAATTGGATACCTTTTGTGACAACTATTATAGTAACTGGGTTGTTTGGTCGACCATTATATGTTTGATTAAATGTCTCAGAAATAATAATAAAAAAAATATGATGCTGTAATATTAAAAATATAATGTTGTAATAAAACTTAATTGTACGCAATCATTGTTAGGTTTTCTTTGGATTTTTTTAATTTGGATTTTTTTTAATTTGAAGTTGTAAGACATTTGGATTTGTTTAATTTGGATTTTGTAAGACATTTGGATTTATGTTTAATTTAGATTTATGGTTAATTTGGATTTTGTACGACATTCAATATAAAAATAAACAGAAGGGTAAAATAGTCATTTCTCCCAGTCAGCATAGCCAGTCCGAGGCATAATCAAACACAACAAACTCAGTCTGCACCTAACTCAGTCTGAGCTCCAACTCAGTCTGTGCTCCAACTCAGTCTGAGCTCCAACTCAGTCTGTGCACCAACTCAGTCTGCACCAACTCAGTCTGCAACTATCAAACAGCCCCGTAATGTTGATTTGGAGGTATGTTCCTCTACTAAATAGCAAATGAGTTTATATTTTTGAATTTTGGTATCGGGGGATTTCTATAGAATGATTCCACTCATAGAAGATGATACTCGAGCCATTGCCATATATATGTGATTTTATAACGAGTATTTTCTTTCTTAGTTCAATGATGTAGGATTGATGGTATAACTTACAGCTGCGCGAAATTGCGTGGAGTGTGCAGGGTCTTCGGTTGGTATAGAGGTATCTGTTCGAACAGAGATTGTCAAACACGAAGGTTAGGTGATATCAACCTTGGATCTCCTGTGATGATCACAGTGCAAACCCAACAAGTTCTTGACGAACCTAGGGTGATCAAGGTTGAGGGTGGAAGCAAGAGTATATGAACTCTGTGTGTGTTGATGAGATGAAGAAGTTATGGCGATAATGATTTGAACCCTGTATTTATATGGCCAGTGTCAAGTATATGGAACGTTGTCATGATTACGAATACTTGAAAGGTCTTTAATCATTAATCACCAGTGTGTGTAACGCCTTACTATTATGACGATAATAAAGCACTCACAGAGGCTGACACCTTGGACAGGCGGTGACAGGCAGCGGCTGCCCTAGGCAGGCGTTGCCGCCCTGGGCAGGCGCTGCAGCCCTGGGCAGACGATGACGGCCTGGGCAGGCGCGGCCGCCCTAGGCAGGCGCTGCCGCCCTGGGCAAGCGCTGCAGCCCTGGGCAGACGATGACGACCTGGGCAGGCGCGGCCGCCCTGGGCAGGCGTTGCCGCCCTGGGCAAGCGCTGCAGCCCTGGGCAGACGATGACGACCTGGGCAGGCGTGGCCGCCCTGGGTAGGCGCTGACGCCCTGGGCAGTCAGCCGCCCTAGGCAGGAGTCGCCCTGGTCAGGTGCTGACATAGCTTGACTTTGGCAGGCGCTACATAGCTTGACCTTGACAGGCGCTACATAGCTTGACCTTGACAGGCGGCCGCCCTAGGCAGGCGCTGCCGCCCTGGGCAGGCGCTGCAGCCCTGGGCAGACGATGACGACCTGGGCAGGCGCGACCGCCCTAGGCAGGCACTGCCGCCCTGGGCAAGCGCTGCAGCCCTGGGCAGACGATGACGACCTGGGCAGGCGCGGCCGCCTGAGCAGGAGTTGCCGCCCTGGGCAAGCGCTGCAGCCCTGGGCAGACGATGACGACCTAGGCCAGGCGCTGACGCCCTGGGCAGTCAGCCGCCCTGGGCAGGAGTCGCCCTGGTCAGGTGCTGACATAGCTTGACTTTGGCACACAGTTTGACAGCCTGCCTGGGCTTGGTTGTAATCCTTACTAACCTCATCATGCCCCCGAGTTAGGATTTGCCAAAGCAACAGTTTGCAAGTCGTAACTATCACCAGTCTGAATTCACATAAACGATTACGATCTATCTCTTCGGCGGTATCACATGGACCGGCCACCTAGGACCGGCGGTAGTCACCTTGGACCGGCCACCTAGGACCGGCGGTGCTTAAATTTTCTTTCGTTTTACCGGCGCGAGATTTAGTTACGTAACAAAAAACGATTAAGTAATTTGATAAACCTACCGGCGGTCACCCATACCGGTGGTCCCCTATCGGCAGGCTACCAAACCGGCGGGCTACCCATACCGGCGGTCACCCAAACCGGCGGGCTACCCAACCGGCGGTGGGGAGATGGACCCGTAGTAATGTATTACGACCGGCTGTACTAGTCCAAGTCCACTTGCAAGCCTATGTAATGTGACCGGTGGTTACGAACCATGTACAGGCGGCTGCCACCATGTACCTGCTGTGTCCTTTGTCGGTGGTAGCCTTTGACCGGCGGCTAGCCAGCAATGGGACCGACAAACTCTTCTGTACGCTTTATAGAATTAACTCCCTGCTAACAACATGAGATCGAGTTGTCTCTATGGCAGTTGCATTACAAGCGTATCGAGGAAATGCGTGCACACTATAATGCTGCTCAAACTTCTGCAGCACAGAATTTGAAAGGTCCTGCTCGACCAGGGCATGACCGAATAACCAAAATCCGTTGTCAATTTAAAACCTTTCTCTCGGAAGCTACTGGATTTTATCATGATTTAATGGTGAAAATTAGAGCCAAGTATGGCTTATAGGGTATATGACAGAGGACCCACAGAATGATATTGCTCTGTCTAAGAATGGGAACAAATCTATTAATGTGAATGCAGGCTTGATGTCATGCCATCGATGTTTTATATACCTTTCTATTTATTAGGCATAGCCTTGCTTTGTGTGACTTGTCTAGCTTTGCTTTGAAAAATAATGTTTTATTGGATGATCAAGCCAATAACACATTTTTGTTTTTTATCTTTTTATTATGGATGTTGTCCATGACACCGTCTTGGGTGTGCATGACAGTGTGTATATTTGGTTGTGCGTATGATACTTTCTTGAGGGCCCATGGTTCCTTTGTATGTCAATGACATAGGTAGATTTGAGTATGCTTTACATTGTGCCTGTGACACTGTGCCAATGGCACTTTTGTTGGTTAACCTTTACTTTGTTTACTCGCGAGGATTGTCGCTTCCCAATGAAAAGTGCTTATCTTTTATCCAGTAGATTAAAAGACGAATATGATTGTATGTTATTTGGCCAGACAGGGTTGTCTTTCTTGGCTTCGTACATGTTGTATTGAACTATGTTTGTCGCTTCCCAATGAGAAGTGCTTATCTTTTATCAAGTAGATTAAAAGACGAATATGATTGTATGTAATGAAAGTGCATGGTTGGCTTTAGACTGAGATGTCTATTGTGGCCTTATGCTTTTTGTATTGAATCCTTACTTCAATATTTATTTGTTTATGCAAATGTCATAGAAAAAATGATATTGTGCGATAATATTGGGATACAAGATCAGACCAAATGCTATTATGGCAAATTTCATACATGACCATGACATTCCATGTGCTTGGAAACATTTATTGAAAACATAAAGGGAAAAAAATGACAGTAAAGACTATTGCACCTTGATAGGTCAGTTCATATTGGCTCCCTCCTGTATCATGAAGACATGGCCATCAGGTGGTCCGGGGTGTTCTGTGTCTTCCCCCTTCTTTTGCCATGCATAATTCTTCTTAGGTGGAGTTTTATTTGCTTGCCGCTTAGCGCCAGGGACAAGGTGTTCTAGCTTGCCTTCTTCCAAAGCCCGCCTGATTTCCCTTTTGAGCTCTCTACAAACATTTGTGTCGTGTCCATGGTCTTCATGGAAATCACAATATTTATTCATGTTTTTCGTACCTGACCTATGCTCCATCTGGGGTGGAGGTGTGAAGGTAGCGCACACCTGCTCTGTTATCAAGATTTCTTTTGGTGTTTTGCTAAGAGCAGGCTCAGACGCATGTTTATCGTATGGGCCAAACCTCCTGTTGCTCCTTTCATCTCGTCGAGTGTCAGTCCATGACTTGCCGCCTACCTCTCTTGTCAGGGAGACAGTTTCCTTTGACCTTAGATAGTCATATGCCCTGTCTGTGGCTTCTTTGAAAGTAATTGGAGTTCGCTTGATTAACTTTTCTTGCAGTTGTCCTGGAAGCAGGGAAAGAGTAAAACCAGAAATTTGTTGACTCTCTGGTAACATGGCGATCTTCTGGCATTCTTGTGTGTATCGCTGGATAAAGTCACGCAACCCCTCTCCTTCTTTTTGTCGTATCAAATGAGCCTCTATGTGAGTTCTATGTTGCTTCTTTTGTTGTACAAATTGAGTCACAAACTTGGCTTTTAGATCTGCGAAATCTTGAATACTCCTCTCAGGCAAGTCAGCAAACCAATCACGAGCGAAACCTTGTAATGTTCCAGGGAACATGTGGCAAGCTACTGGGTCTAACCATTTCTCCGTCATAATAGCCTGTTCAAACAGAGCAAGGTGGTCGTCTGGATCTCGAGTACCGTCGTAAGTACCAACAACGGACGGGACTTTTTGCTTATCTGGGAGTGGGAATCTGGCAACCCAGTCACAGAACTTTGAAGTGAACCACTGACAAAGGCATAGTGGCTGCACGAGGGTGGAACTGCTGCTGTTACTAAGGTTTGCAACACTCTGAGCATGTCGTTAGATGTGTCATGTGGTAGAGGTGTTGGCGGGGTGTGTGTGCTTGGTTGCCTTAGCCGCTCCAGGAGTTGTGACAACGAATCCACTAGCTGTACAGGCGCAGGCTGAGGCGTCGGGCGCAATGCCTCCACTAACTGTGACAACAGATCTGACGAAGCAGGTGGTGGTGGGGGGTGGTGGTGGCTGAGTGCTCTGAGCCAACCTTCTAAGCAGTTCCACAATGGGATCCTCCTGAACCCCTTGAGCAGCAGGCTGGGAAGCAATCGAAACAGGTTGTCGTACGAGATCCGTGCCATCCTCTTGAGAGCTTGTCCCGTGAGACAAAAGAGGCTGGAAGGGAGGGATGGCTGTCACTGGCGGTGGTGAAGTAAACGTACTGGTACCTGCCAGCCTTGTGGAGAAAAGGGGACTGGTTAAAGAGGGATACCCTCGTGTCGACCTTAGGTCCGACACTGTCCACTCAGAATCCACGTATGATTCTGGCATTGTGGTATGAACAGGTGAAGTTATCACCGCCTCCGGTGCAGTGGTAGTCACAGTAGTGGTTATTTCTGGCGCTGAAGAAGTGATCTGCGATGGATGTGTTGCCTCCATGGAAACGGTTGATTACTGGGAAAAAGAAAAAAAAAATTGGAAAAGTGAAACGCCGTTTAAAAAACGAGTCCCACGGATGGCGCCAATGTTCGAACAGAGATTGTCAAACACGAAGGTTAGGTGATATCAACCTTGGATCTCCTGTGATGATCACAGTGCAAACCCAACAAGTTCTTGACGAACCTAGGGTGATCAAGGTTGAGGGTGGAAGCAAGAGTATATGAACTCTGTGTGTGTTGATGAGATGAAGAAGTTATGGCGATAATGATTTGGACCCTGTATTTATATGGCCAGTGTCAAGTATATGGAACGTTGTCATGATTACGAATACTTGAAAGGTCTTTAATCATTAATCACCAGTGTGTGTAACGCCTTACTATTATGACGATAATAAAGCACTCACAGAGGCTGACACCTTGGACAGGCGGTGACAGGCAGCGGCTGCCCTAGGCAGGCGCTGCCGCCCTGGGCAGGCGCTGCAGCCCTGGGCAGACGATGACGACCTGGGCAGGCGCGGCCGCCCTAGGCAAGCGCTGCCGCCCTGGGCAAGCGCTGCAGCCCTGGGCAGACGATGACGACCTGGGCAGGCGCGGCCGCCCTGGGCAGGCGTTGCCGCCCTGGGCAAGCGCTGCAGCCCTGGGCAGACGATGACGACCTGGGCAGGCGTGGCCGCCCTGGGTAGGCGCTGACGCCCTGGGCAGTCAGCCGCCCTAGGCAGGAGTCGCCCTGGTCAGGTGCTGACATAGCTTGACTTTGGCAGGCGCTACATAGCTTGACCTTGACAGGCGCTACATAGCTTGACCTTGACAGGCGGCCGCCCTAGGCAGGCGCTGCCGCCATGGGCAGGCGCTGCAGCCCTGGGCAGACGATGACGACCTGGGCAGGCGCGACCGCCCTAGGCAGGCACTGCCGCCCTGGGCAGACGATGACGACCTGGGCAGGCGCGGCCGCCCTGAGCAGGAGTTGCCGCCCTGGGCAAGCGCTGCAGCCCTGGGCAGACGATGACGACCTAGGCAGGCGTGGCCGCCCTGGGCAGGCGTTGACGCCCTGGGCAGTCAGCCGCCCTGGGCAGGAGTCGCCCTGGTCAGGTGCTGACATAGCTTGACTTTGGCACACAGTTTGACAGCCTGCCTGGGCTTGGTTGTAATCCTTACTAACCTCATCAGTATCGTTTAATGAAATTGTGTCGTATGATTTACACCATCAACAGCAACAGGCAACTTCAAGAATCATGACCAAAAGCTAACACATTGTTAAATTCATTTGACTAGACTTCATCTTTTGTTCTATAATGGTGGAGAACCAGAATAATTAGACATTAGTTTTGCTTATTAGCAGTTTTGTTTCTCGATAGATTGAGATGTTCTTCTCATTGCCAAATGATACAAAACTAAATTTGTTTGGGAATTAAGTATACACCGGATTGAGATTCATGTATGCAAATTTGTTGGTTCATATTGACTTTGTTATGTTATATGTTTTGATTTTGATTCCGTATGTATGTTCCTAAAACTAGCATTTGATTAATTTGTTGGTAAATGAAATACAATATTTATTAAGAGGAAATAGAATAAACTTATAACAAATTTATATCTTTTTAATAACTCTTCGAAACCATATTACATAACAAGACTGATAAAGGTTAGTTTTTCAGCTAATTTTCCATAATATTCTTTTTAAAATTTTGTCTTTTAGTCTAATGTTGACGTGTCTATATGTTTTCATCAATGATAGTGTTCCTACCTATACACTTCAGGCAAAAAACACTCCAAAATTATTTCAAATTTACATTCTATCAAACAGTAAAACGAAATATACATACATAATCATATATATTATTTTCCATGTACCTCTTATGTGTTTGGTTTATTTCTAAAGAAAAAAAAATTTGCTTATATTAAAACCTGTTTTCTTTTAATTCGGATGATATCTTTATTTTATCTTAGAAGAGTTTCGATAAACACAACCCTAAAAATTGTGACTAAAGTATAAAAACATACATAGAATTCAAATATTTAATAGAAAGAAACAAGTATAGATGTATATATGGTGAAAAAGTGTCCTTGAATTGATTTGATCTTGTAACAACCCCAATGTAGTGGTCAAACTTGTAAGGTATCACTGCAACTAAACCTCATTACTGGGTCCATTTCTCTCTCAGGAAATTGGACCCCACTCACATGAAGAGAGTGGACTATGCCAAATACAATACATGTACTATTTTCACACTATTTTTGTATATCAAAATGGTAAAATTAAATAACACCAACCATATACTTATTCCACCATGTGATTCTACTTTCTTACATTCCAAATTATATTTTCAAACATATTTATAGTTGTTTGTTATGCTAGTTACTTCTTAATTTAACTGTTTTTGATGATTTATTTTCAAACATATTCCGAGAACGAATGCCACAACGGTGGATGGCGGAGTGATAACGAGATGACCACCTCGTTGTGGTGGACAAAGACCCGAGAATGAGCTCCATAACGAGCCATTCCGGGTGCTCTAAGCCATTTTTGCAATGTGAAGTAGTAACTCTTCAAATGAAACTTTGAATACATATATGATATATGTGATAAAAGGACGATGTTGGGAATAATAATGATAATAATAACAATAAGAGAGTACGAGAAACCTGGTCATGATATGTTTCGAATAATTCCCCACCGATATAGTCCCTCCCTCCACAATCATTCATATTATCAACTTTACAATTATTTACACTCTACGGATGTTTGCTTTAGTTTATTTTTTGTTTGTGTTTTATTAAATTTCGGTTTATGTTTTATAAGTGTTTTCAAACTTATATTATTGCTTATTAAAATATAATTTAAACTTGGGTCATAACAATTTCATAAGTCAAGAAATAACATATAACTCGAACCTAGATAAACTTATAAATTTAAAACACGCTAAAATTTGCTTTTATATACAATAAATAAATATATACATCGTTGCCTTAAATGATATTTGAATCAACAACTTCTTGATTGATTGATCGACTATTAGGCTAAATATTGGTTGATGAAGAAAGCTATATAACTTCAACCAAAAAAAATTGTGCTAGGAAACCATGTTATCAATAACTAGAGGTATGGTCAGTCAACCCAAACATAACCGTGGAACAAAAGATGCAGGGCAAAGTCTTAGGACGTGCACTATTGTCAACCGAACAATAATCAAAATATATAAGGTCACGTATAGTTCAGTCTAATGATAGGAGAAATCTCGTGATTTATATAACAATGTAAGAAAATTACGGTGGAACATATTTTGTTTAGTTTAACTGTAATAGAAGACGATTTTCACTCATCTCAAAGGAGTTCTGAAATCTCGGACCCTGCCCTCAAAAGACCTAGTCATGCCTGGTCAAATATTTGTGCATTATACATGTTTCACCTTATTCATATATGTTATGCTTAACACTACATAGCTATAGACAAGTATTTTTTTCCCGGTATAACTGTTAATAAACATTTTGGTTTTTTTTATTCAAACATGCGTGACCTATTGAACCGATTCATTTACAGGTCCAGTTGATAAAACCATATTGCTCGATTTATAAAAAAAAACTGTTAGTGTTTAGGTTATTCTATTAAATAAATTAATTGTATTTTTATTTCAATTATTTGTTGGTATTTTTTTTTTAGTTACCCTATAAGATAGGTTGTATATATTTATTTTTATTTATCTTTAATTTTTTGTTTAAGCACTAATATTTTGGGTTAATTTTTCTTTTTTGTCTATCTTTTAGTTTACACTAATTAATAAATTGGTTACGTCTTAATTTCGTATACATTTGAGAAGTGGTGAAAGCTAGGCAGCTAGCATGTCTGCTACAATAATTTTTTTTTTTTTTGACTACTTTTTTTTTATTACGCTATAAAATAAGTAGCCTACATCATCTTTTTATATTATTCTATTAAATAAATTAATTGCATCTATATTTCAATTAATTGTCGATTCTTTATTTTTTAGTAACTTTATGACATATGGATGAATATATATTTATTTTGATTTATATTTAAATTTTGGTTTTAAGCCCTATTATTTTGGGTTAACTTTTTTTTTTTTACCTATATTTAGGTTACACTAATTAATAAATTAGTTATGTCTTAATTTCCAATATTTAATTATATTTTATTTTTACTTTTCTTTTTAGATTATATTAATTACTTTATAACGTTTTCATTCATTTTTTCTTTTACACAATCAATCGATTAAAATTAAAAATTATTATTTCCTTTCTTTCCATAACTAATTTTATATTAGATAAAGTAAATAATCTAGTTGATAACATGCGACATGATGTTGTACAGAATGGATGGTTGTGAAAGATTTAATGGGTACGATGTAGGCCTATATGTCAAAAGAAAATGTTTGAACATAATAAGTGTTACAAACTTTTCATAGATTATATTAAAGGTCATTAGTCAAAATCTAGTTTTTATATAAGTTAATATGAATATAAATATTTATTCTCGAAGATTGGGGTAAGATGCTGGGGCAGGCTGTCTTGTGAATTTCTTGGATAATGTGTGCGCCACCTTTCTGACTTCTCTGCCTCACGTGACACATCATGACACTTGGGCTCTCTTTTGTAAACCATTATTTTACCCAAACTCCCAACACTATATTTCATTCTTTTCTTATTTATATTTATTTCTGTCGGCGTTATAAATTTCGTAACAATTAGGCTCGTGTTAGTGAGATACATTATTATACATACATGAGAGGGTTTATACATATCACATAATGTGTATAAAACCTAAAATAGTATAGGGCATAGAGTCAAAGGAAATGTATACGGGTCACACTACACTATATGTATCCTATTACTTTAGGTATATCAAGATGATCATGTGACAAAGAATCGAATTGTTGTTTTACCGAATGTGTCCAAAACCTTTTTTATGTCTATGTATGAAGGTTCCCTTGGGGTTTTTTTTTCACTTATTATACAACAGAGTCGAGTTACAAAAAATTTGGGTTCAACTCGTATAGTATCTATTTTGCTCGAGCTCAACTTGATAATTTTGTGCATTTTACGGTTTTCATTCATTGTGGTTTGTAATATTCATAGTTTCAATCCCTACTAAAAATCTACAGTAATGGTTTTATTGTACTTTATTCATAAGAGTTGTAAATAATAATAACTGAATTCGTTTATCCGATAAAACATATAGACCGTTTAAGCATTTCATCCCAAAATTTAATGACAACAAAACATGTGATTAGGGAGCAAACGAGCCAAACTCGAGTTTGATTGGGCTCGAAATTTTGAAGAAAACTTTAGGGTGAACTCGAATTTGACACGATAGCTCGACAAGCTGTAATAGTTAATGCTCGACCTCGACTTGAAAAGCTTATATTTTCAGATTTAGTAGTGTAAATTAAATTTTGATTAAATGAATGTAAACAAATTATTTGATAACGTAAAATTTAACTTATACAAAAGTTACTAAAAAATGGAGAACTGTTGGAGACCAACTCATGTTGGATACAAACTCATGTCCAAACATTGGTAAAAAGATAAATTATATGCTAGCATATAAGGTAATGAGTTCCTCCACCTATTGTTAATTGGTATTACAAAATGAACATCATTGGTCTTATATGTTTAACATGTTGTTAGGCTAAACGGTTCTATCAGTTGGTATCAGAGCTACGGTTGTAGCCCAGATAATGTGGTCGGCACAAATGCCTCGATCCCGGTGATCCCAATGTCCAACGGAATATGACGGTCCCGCTCGGTTGAAGCGAAGTTGATTCTGGAGCCTTGTATCGAAAGTCTTCTCGATGGCCACAATTAGGAGAGTGTGTTCCGATGGTTTATTGACGATATAAAAAAGGTTGGATCGGGTGGACTGTCGTTGGTTATTGGAGGAATCGGATGATTATTGGGTGCAAACTCATGTCCCACTTTTATAAAAAGATCAACTAAATGCTATCATATAAGACAATAAATCTTTCCCTCTATTGTCAATTAGTTTAGTTTTAAAAAATAAACTTCGTTAGTTTTATATGTTGACCATGTTGTTGAGTTAAACGGTTCTATCAGAAAAAATTAAAAACTCATTTATATATGTCTGAGTTACTATAATAAATTAAACAATAACAATTTTTGTAAATTTGAATTATTAGATAAATTAATCTATTTTCCTATATTTTACATAAAGCTAGAAAAGCTCTAGGTTGCCTCGTTATATCGATCATAATTCTTATAATGGAGCTCGAACTCAATAAAAAATCAACTTAGATATGGTGGAGCTCAAGTTGCTCAATAAAAACTCGAGCTTGTTTGTTGCTCTACATGACCAATATGTAAAACTCCAAGAGAGTTGGGTTTTAAATTTGTGTTCTTTTTTGAGCAAGGGAAAAGCACAAGGCCTAGTTTTAAGTTTGTGTTCAACATTTCAAAACAAATAGGTTGAAGTTATATATAAAATTTGTATCAATAACAAGCATCATGTCAAATACATATATTTTGTCTCGTAAAATATAAACATACATATGTAGATATTCAAAAAAATTGATAAAAACTTGAATTAAGCCTATCTGAACTCAAACCCAGAATAATTAAATATTTCATAACTTTTAGCTCGAGTTTTAACATCACAAAGACTTCATGTGAACTCAACTTATTTAGAGAAGTAGTAATAACTAGACCTAAAAAATCATGTGGAGAAGTTTCAAGATCATATTCATATTTGACCGAAACGAAATGAATAAAATGTAATCGTCGTCATATTTCAAAAGGGCACCAAACGTTAATGCAAATTCTTTTGAGCTATTTTTGTGTCTAATTGAAGCAAAGACAAGGTTATCTCAATAAATTTTCAGTCGGGTCAAAAGTGAAATCGAAACTTTTAGACGATTAATATACTTTCAAAATGTCAAAATCTCTTTTACATACTTAACCATAACAAAATAAAAATGTAATATCCTTAAGAAACAAGTCTTGAAAACTGAAAACATATACAAAAGAGTTACAATTTTCATAAGCATTTTACCTTGAAAAGAATAAAAAAAAACCATACATCAAAACCCTAATTTGAAAATGTGCCACTCTTGTCATCCATCCATCTATCCTAGCTCTTCCACCAGCTGTATATATAGCCAAAGATTGTAGTACACTGAGAAAAAGCCTGCTACCTTTTTGTTTTCTTTTATCTCTCAGATATCCATCATCATCATCATCATCATCATCAATACACAATATTTCTTTCTGCCATTCAAAATCTCTCTGTAACTTGAAACCCTTCAAAGACCCCATTTGGTCTTCCCATCCTCTTTTCACATCTCTCTCTTTGTGGAGCCCTATTTTCTTGTGTTTCTTTTTCATATTCATTCTAGAGAGAGAAAAAACATATATTATATATATACACCCCACATATATACATATATATATATATATATATATATATATATATATATATATATATACATACATATATTATATATATATAATGCAACAGCACCTGATGCAGATGCAGCCCATGATGGCAGCCTATTATCCCACAAACAACGTCACTACTGATCATATTCAACAGGTTTTTTTTTGCTTCTTCTTTTTCTAACTGAGATAATATATACTTATTATGTTTTTTTTTCTCTTTCACACACTAAATCCACTTAAGTGTGTGTGTTTTGTTGTTGGGTGGATTTGTTTTTACTTTTGCCTGCCTTTTTCCTGCTTGTTTCTTCATCTGCAACAAGTTTCCTGTACATATAGATACATAGATAGATACACCTATAAGTTTTTGTACTTTTAAGTTGTATAAATAAATAAATGTATCTACTGACTACACAAATGTCTTGTTCTTGCATGATCTGTGTTTATTTCTGTTAATATAATAACTATTCAAGAATGAAAATTTATTATATGGTTTTTATATGTTTACTTCATTTTCCATTGTTTTTCACAAAAAAAATTATGAAGAATAATATATGAGCTACTTTTATTATGTAATAAACATAAACTATACATGTAATTATATTTAGTATTTAAAAACCATACTATATTTTTGTATATAAAAAACATATACTATATGTTTTTTTTTTAATTTTTTTGGAATTTTATCTGCACATGTAGGTTTGGGGAATATATCATCTCTCGTTTAAAAATTAGTTAAATAAATCACCCTCTTGGTAACGGGTTAACAAGAAAACATTCTTTATAACTATTGTTTAATTGTTGCTAGCTTGTGTATTTTTATTTGTTCTAGTGATTCTTTTGTTGTCTTTTGTGGTCTAGGCATCTTATTAGTTGATTTGATTTGATTACACTAAACAAGACTATATAATGTTTTAAATTTTTTTTTGTTATTACATTTGTTAAACTTTCTTGGTTTTTGCATATTAGGATGAGTTGGACACCATGATATTGTGTTTTACTAATTCTCGGGTAGAGCTAAGACTGTCTATATCTTACTCCCGGTACCCAACCATGATGGGCATTGTTGTTATTATTGTTGTTGTTAAGTGAGGTGATGTTAGGGAATCGTAGAAACTTGGTACAAAAATTTTATAATCACTTCGCGATATTATACGCTCTATCTGATTGTAAACTTGTACCGAATTCGTGATTAGTAAGATATATATGGTGCTGTTTTCCAAAGAATATAACATTTAGATATAGGGATTGAAGGTAAAACTTGTTAGCATGGGATTTGCTTTTGTTTGAGATACTTTTAGGAAATAATAGTTGGTTTTCTTGGTTTCATTTATGCTTTAGTTATTTTTGGTGTATATGTGCAGTTCCTTGATGAAAACAAATCTTTGATCCTGAAGATTGTTGAGAGCCAAAACTCTGGGAAAATGGCTGAATGTGCTGAGTAAGTCTTCGGATATTACTTTTTGGCCAAATCTTTAATAAGTCGTGAAGTAGAATGAAACTGATTCTGATTGTTTCATTCTATAATAATCGCAGGCATCAAGCAAAGCTTCAGAGGAACCTTATGTACCTTGCCGCCATTGCGGATTCTCAACCACAAGCACCCGCTATTCACTCTCAGGTAAAGAAAACATTCACTGTTACTTTACCATCAACGATTGTTTACTGACAGCTATTTAACGCCATTAATGTATATTATGACTCAGTATTCTCAAGGCGGGATGATGCAGCAGCAAGGAGGAAGTCCCTATATGCAACAGCACCAACAAGGGCAACAGATGTCACCACAAGCTCTCATGGCAGCACGTTCATCGATGCTCTACAGCCAACAGCAGTACTCGTCACTACAACAGCAGCAAGCCATGCATAGCCAGCTAGGAATGAATTCCAGCGGTGGACTTCACATGCTACAGAGTGACAATAACAACAGTGCTGCTGCTACCAGTGGGACACACCTTGGTGGAGGCTTTCCTGACTTTGGCCGTAAACAAGATCTCGGACTTTCTGGTCCTACCAGTGGATCCGGTGGTGGAGATGGAGGCGAGACGCTTTACTTGAAATCTCCTGATAAAGGTAACTGAAATATGATACTGTTTGTTTCTTTGTTAGGCCAATGCTTTAGTTGTATGTTATGAACTTTGTGGTAGCTTTTGTTGTTTTAGACGTTTATGAAAGTAACTAGATGCTTTATATATTTTAATATTCGTTGTTCTGGAGACTTGGAAGCTTTTAATTTTCGTGTTCGTAATGTTTAGGGACGATGGTCTATGTTGTAAATTTTTATTTCGATCTTCATGCACTTTTTAATTTTCTTTCAACATTTCGTTTAGTAACGATCTTAAAACTAGACGTGAATGCCAATACATCCATCATCTTAATCAATTATTTAATGTATAATAAGAAGAAAATCTCGCATCCATCATGTGTAGATCCATCATGTGTAGGGTCTTCAATAGTCTCACTAATGAGGCTAAAACACCTTCATCCCATTTCATCCCATTTGAGGATAAAACACCTAAACCATCTTCATCCCAAATGAGGCCGAAACATATTCATCCCATATGGGGATGAAAAACCTGAAACACTTTGATCCCATTTGAGGATGAAGCACCTAAACCATCTTCATACCATATGAGGCGGAAACACTTTTATCCCATATGGGGATGGAACACCTGAAACACCTTAATTCCATTTGAAGATGAAGCACGTAAACCATCTTTATCCCAAATGAGGATGAAACACCTGAACCACTATGGAACACCTTCATCCCTAATGTGTATGATACACCTTCATCTCTAATGGGATGAAAGCTCAAATCAACTAGAATGATTATGGTCAAACCGATCCCACCAACTATTCTGACAGGTAACATGTGAGCTCTATAAATAGAGCTCGCCCCTCATGGTAAAAGGGGGTCTTCTCTATCCCTACTTTCTCTCTTTAGACTCTCTCTCTCTAGATTCTCTCTCTCTCTCTCTCTCTCTCTCTCTCTCTCTCTCTCTCTCTCTCTCTCTCTCTCTCTCTCTCCACTCTTTCTCTCATTAGAGAAACAACATGATTCTCGAACATTATGGCGTACATCATCTTCTCCACGGAAAAAGTGTTATCTCTGGGGAATCGTCACCCGACAGGGTTAAAACCCCTGGGTCCTTGGATTATGGGACCCGATTGATTCTTTGATGATTGTGACATACTCATGCTCGGGATGACGAGGAACGACACCTCTTGGTCGTCTACACCAACCTGACGGGAATTTGTTGCAACACATTACACATGATATGTATAACAACGCTCTTGGATAGGTGGGGAAAAAAATCTTAAAAACTCCTCTTAACCTAAAAATCCAAGGAGGGGATATTTTTTTTGCGGGTGAGACTCACTTTTAACGGATAAATGCTAAAATCCAAGGTCTATGTTCTAATTAATCCGTCACTATACATAGGGGTAGAAGGTTTGGATCGGAAGGATGATCCGAAAAAGACTTTCGACCTAGCTAGTATCCTATGGATGTGACTCCCTATTTGTAATAAAGAAAAGAACCAACTCAACCAGGCGAAAAAAGGTCCCCGCTCTACTATACCTCGAGGGTGAGAAAAAGTTAAATGTGAAGTAATTCATGGTAAAAGTGAGTATGTTTGCGATACCTTTGAAATAGACAATATAAGGTCATCGGTTTATCTCGGGCGTAAGAAAAGGTTAAATGTGAAGTAAGGTTCATATTAAGTATGTTTGCAATACCTTTGAAGTAGACAAGGTGCTCGTTATTTATAAGCTTGAGATTCGGATCCATTGAATATAAGTGATTTATTTTGTGGTTATTTCCTTTCTTCACTAGCGGTAGCTGGACTACCTTTGTTGAACCATGAGGTAGTGGTCTTATGCTCCATAACTTTATTGGAACTCCATTTTATATAAACCCATATATAAATAATAATTAATATATTATAATATATACATTTTTTGAGTGATAATAGGTATGTTTAATCGGTATGTCTAAAAAATACGTAATGTTTTAAAAAGTTGTAAATAAAGAATTAGAAAAAAGGAGAGAGAAAGTGTTTATAAAATTCAATGCATTTGGTACAAGTTATTGATATATTATACATGTTTTTAGGTATATCATCATTTAGGTATAACAATCATTTATATTTTTTTATTTTATGATTTAAGATGTGTTTTAAGTTTTGAAAATTTTGTAAAGGAAAGTCTTTTCTAAGATATCACGTTTTTTTAAGTTTTTACAAGATTTATAAAGTTCAGTGATATAAAGCTTTTAAAGTTCTTAGGATTTATAAGGTGTTTAAAGTTTTAAGATTTTTTTAAGGGCTTTATACATTATTTAATTTTTTCAAAAGATTTGTAAAAATTGTTTAACAGAAGGTTTTAAAGTTTTTTTTGTAAAGTATAGAATTAGATTTCAATTATTAGTACTTGTTTAAAGATATAGAATCCCTAAACCACTTTCAATGCCATTTGTTGAAATCAACGAACAATACCATATTGCATATAAGAATAAGAACCGTACTACAAGCAAATGGTCTTTGAAAAATGATTGAACCTACTACTCAAACTCAAGTAGATGACAAAAGAGACAAAACTGCAATTGTATATCTCATCTAAGCACTACCTGAAGATCTAACATTACAAGTGGCAAATTGCAAAAGTGCAAAACAAGTTTGGGATGAATTGAAGATTAGAAATATCGGCGTCGATCAAGTACAAAATCGATAAACGAACTCTTGTACGAAATGAATGAATAAGACTTTATCGACTCATTCACCACAAAAAGACAAGTGTTATTTCGAAAATAACTAGCCTTGGAACAAAAATCGATAAACCAACTCTTGTATGAAAACTTCTAAATTCCGTAATAGATGGGTTTATTCAAATTGTTGCATCAATCGAACAATACTCTGATCTAGATACTATGACACTAGATGAGACTATTGGTAGATTAAAATTATTTGAAGAAAGGGTAAAATTGAAGAAAGACAAATTTGTTGAATATCAACAATCTTGGTCGTGGACGTCACTATGACAATCAAGAACAAGGAAAATACATTCCACCACATATGCAAAATCGTGAAAATATTAATTAGACCACATGGAAAAGGAGAAAATCCCTCGCAAGATACGTTCAAGAATTATTAGGATCATAACAAAGGAATGAAAAACACTAGAGATCAGAATAATTTCACAACAGATTTCAGCAACATAAAATGCTATAAGTGCAATAATATGGACACTATGTCTCGCACTATCGTGAAAGATCTCAAAGATATTAAAGACAAAAACAATTGAACTTAACTGGAAAAGATTTAGAACCAACTCTTGTATTGACGATTTCAAGCACCGATGAAACAAAAGTTTATGATGAGCTTAGCATGAAAAATCTACATGTCAAAAGAGATGATGACTATTTCATTATCAAGTGAATAGTTTAAGGACCTATTAGTATTTAGTCACGATAGCTTAAAGTCTATACATACAAATTGTTCACTGTAAAACTAAGCAAATCTTTGAATATAAGTCTCTTTCGATTATTATTTTCAATTTATTTGTTTACATATCCAACGATACCGTGAATATCATGATTTTTTTGAGATATGACTTAGTTGACATCAATAAGGTGGGCCCAACCATAATCTCGTTGACACATGGCATCATTCGGTTGGTTTTTAGTATATATCTATTAAAAGTGACTGTGAAAATCCATGATCTGATTTTCACGACCATGGCGACGTTTTGTTTGGTCGAAGAGTGTTGTGGACTTTGCATGCATGCTAAGGATTGCCTCGTTTTAGTGTTTTTGTAATATGATGTAATATAATGTTGACAAATTATCTATATAGAAGCTTTGAACCTTTTTGGGATATTTTAGTTTAACTGAAAAGAAAGCTGAACGTACATCTAAAGAAATAACGAAAACTTAGGTTTTTGATAATTAATTCTCATACTCATTTCATACGTAACAAGTAGTCTAATAGTGGATTTGCGTACATGCTAATGCCATGATGATCACATGTGATTACTGCTTACACCTCTCGGTGATCATCAAATGATAGACTATTGTATTGATTCCACTCTGCAATCTCTTCCCATGAGTAACTGTCGATTCCCACCTGTGGACTCGTCTTTATAGCGTCATAATAAGTGACTTCTCTAGTGGTGGTGGCAGCGACGTTGGTTGTTGGATTAGAATACATACTAACGTTCGCTTCTTCTGAAGTTTGGCCGGTGAAATGCTGAACAATTTCTTTAAACTGAGAAGCATTCTTCGCTTCCACCATAACTGGACTTGAAATGTACTTCACCTTTATGCACTTGTCATTAGGTTTTGTTGTTGGTTTCTTGCCAGCAGATCTACCATCATTCCTTTTGATCATTTTCTAGAACGAGAAGGATCGAATATTGTTTTCGTTTAGTGGGTGTTGGGTAAAATGCAACTGGTACGATAGGTCTTTAAATACTTGTCGTTGGTGCTCCACAGAACTCTTGTCTTTTAGGATTTAGAAAATCATTGCCCTTTAAAGTTTCTTCTAGTTTTCTTCGGTAGATTTGAAGTACATGATTGAATGCGTAAAGTGCTGCTTGTTAATGCATGCTTTCTTCGAATTCATGTATCGATCTAGAATGATTATTGAAAAAAAGACAAAGTTTTGTTGATTCTTGACTGGACACAAGTGGCTTCGCGGATGCAAGTAGAAAATTGATGTTTATGAAAGATAAGTTGACAATAAAACTTAGGTTACTTATAAATTATAATATAAGTAGAATGAGGAAAATACCAAGAACTAAGAGATTTTGCTATCATTTGGTCACGATAGCTTAAAGTCTATACAAGAAGCCTCATGGAAAGTGGTAACTCATGTGACATTTGACATGACTTCATTAGAGTTAGTATATATTTTGTTTTATTGTTTATGGTTTAAGTAACTTTGACATATGCGCCATACTTCAATTTCGTTACGTAACCAATTATCCACAAAACTACATTTAGTTTTGATACTGATAGCGATAATTAAGCTTGTATTTTTGGTATGATTGCTACTTGTAGTACATTTTATGCTACATTTTAAGTGGTACATTTTAAGCTTGTATTATAAGGCCAATATTATTTAGAGGGTATAGGTTGTTGTAAAAATATTACTTTTTGTGAATATGTTTCGGAGTATGCTTTATAATAGTAAAAATCTCGTAGTAACCAATCAATTTACTAAATTTGCGTTAATGTACGAAATAAGGACATAATTTGACTTGGTACCGATTAAACAAATCAGTTTTTTTGTTGTTGATAAAATGATGCCGGGATTTTCCAAAGATTGCCGTAAAATGAAGAACACCTTCAATTGTTTGAAAAACACGCGTATATGTCCTTTTACGGTATGTATTGTTCCCGTAAAATGAAGAACACGCTCAACCATGTACGGTCATTCCACTGTCGAAAAATGGTGTTAAAAGATGGTCATCGGAAAAACTGGTGTCGCTGGAAAAACAGCGATTGAAAAAGACTTTAGAGAGGGTTATCACGTCATCCTTTGTGTACAATGGACGATTTTTGTCAACTTTATTGTTTACTCTGATATTTTCACTGGTTCATCGCATATTGAAATACATATTGACAAGTACATTGCATTTTTAGTTAAGTTGTCCATTAGGTTATCTTTATATATAATAGGGATGGCAAAACCACCCGAAACCGATGGGGAAAACCGAAACCCGAGACAGTTGGGTCGGGTTCGGAGGCGGGTTGGCGGGTTTGGAGGCGGGTATGGACACAAAAATATTTCTTTTGCGGGTTCGGGTATGGATATGGGTTTTGTCAAATACCCGCCAGATTATCCGTATCCGTACCTATACCCATACCCACATATTAAGTCTTTTTTTTCTATTTTTATTTATAAAAAATCATATTACTAATAATAACTTTTTATATTATATACACTAATTGATTTCACATAACTTAAATTATATCCTTTAAAATAAAGGTTTAAAATTTTTGAAATGTCGATAATGAATTAGGTATTTTGTTGGGTTTTAGTAATTCGTTAAGAATTTTTTTATCCCTAACTCAGACATTTTGTCTAGCATAAATGTAAATGGGTATACCAATACCCGCGGGGAAACCCGAAAAACCGATGGGTGAAACTATATGGGTATCTGATGGGTATTGGGTTAGATATAGGTATGAGTTTTATAAATGAATGCGGGTACAGGTTTAGTGATATCCGACCCGAACCCGCCCCGTTGCCATCTTTATATATAATCAACTTTAAATTTATTTAATAATAATGCAAATTACATTTTACATAACCACTATATGTAAAATATGTCATGAAATCGGTTTGTGGCTAATATGTAGGCGGTTTTAATTTGGTGTACAGTGAGTAAATGATTAGCTTTGTAAATTAATTTGGTTACACATTACTATTCAACTTATATACTGAGTTTTTTTTAAGGCATAATAATATTAATAAGAAGTAGGAAAATGCCACAAACTACAACGAAACTGCATGATAATACTGACCAAAGCGACCTTAAAAACTATTGACCAAAACGACACCACATGTTATTAACCAAAACATCCCTAAAACATACATCAACCGAGGAATTACAAGGGATCCAACAATTAATTGACAAACCCGAACATTCAAACCCGACAAATCGGAAAAAAAACAATCATCGACCATGATGAATACGACAGTGCCACATGATCATACATATCATTGAGTAACTATCGACAATATGTTCCAAAATTTCTTCCAAATGCAAAGATAAATAATATATATGAGTGATGAGTTAATTAGTCTTTGTTTCCGTCTGCTCATTTTGTGGCCGACTAATAATGTCTAGTCGTTATCATCCTTGGGAAATCTACAACATTGTAACTCAAAAAGGAAACGATGTCTAGTGGTTATAAATCAGTTTTTCCATGTATCGGCTAAATAAGTAATTTTTATCTTTTCTAATTAAATCTTGTTTTCATGCTCCCACTATATTTCAAACCTAAGTGACTTCAAACATCAGATATTAGCATAATGAATTAAGGATAGAAGATTCAGCTAATCATGGAATGTTTAGTTGCGGAAAAGTGAGTGCGGGTCGTATAATTTTTCTCGTCCAAAACTCTTAGAACAAAAAACACTCAAATTCAGTTTTCCAGAAAAAATATTAATTGTTTGGCTACCTTTTTATTAAAATTTAAAACTTTTCTAATATTCTAAACTAGAAAATCAATAATATTTTTGAACATGTTCTCACAATTTTCAAACCTTTTGTCTGTAGATAGAAAATTCTTCCATGTTTATAGGATAACATAACTACTATTGAAGTTTTGAATCTAGGGTTAAAGCTTCAGCTTTTATTTATAGTTGGTCGACATGGTTTCTTAAAGCCAAAAGGTTAAACATCTATAAACCTTTTACGCTTAATTTTTTCTCGCATCTTATAACTTTGGACTAATATTTAAAATTGGAATAAGCATAGGATTCTCTAGTTCAACCCCAATATCTTTCAAATATCAAATTCAAACTTCTCATCTATTTAACTCGTGTTTATGAGTCAAAACCAAACGTTTACTATGGTCATAGAGGAATCTCTCATGCAAACTCGAGACCTCTTTTCTTTGAACGATTGATCCCCTAGTTCACACTTTTATCGAGCAATCAAATTAAAGATTTCAAATAAACATTGTATTTTAGTAAATAGAAAATCTATAGTATAATCAAACGATTTTTCAAAAGTTAATATAAGTATTATATATTCTATGTTCCTCTTCATGTTCCTTTGTATAGTTACATACATACTAATAGTGCTGTTTAATTGACCCTTGATTAGTTTAGTCATTAGAGTCAGGGACGAAATCTGTCTATAATTTATTAAGCTGCATGCGACTTTCTTAAAATAGAATAGTATACATTGGCCAGCCACTTAAATCAATTATTTTAAAAGAATCTATAATGCATGACCATGTTTAGAGCACCCGGAGTGATAATAAGCCACAATGTGGGTTGTGGAGGTTGTGGGGAAAAATGTGATGACGTGGCAGTGAGAATGTGGGTTGTGAGATTGTTGGGTGGTATGATAATGGGGGTTGCGGAGGTTGTGGGATTATTTTATTATTATTATTATTTTTCTTAAAACATTAAATAAAAGATAAATAAATAATTAAAAGAATATAAAATATTAAAACTTAATAATTAAAACATTAAATAAGATAAATAAATAAAAATACAAATAATTAAAACAAAAACAAATAATTAAAAAAATACATACAATAAATTAAAAAAATAATACATATAATAAAAATAAAAACAAGTATATATGTGAAACTAATAAAAATGGTATTATGTTATAAATAAAGAATAATAGAAACAAGTTTGTGATAAAAATATTAAAAGATAAAGCCAAAAATAAAAAATTTAGTTATCTTCTCCACCAAAGATAATTCCACCATTTATGACATTAAATTTTTTTTTTAAGAAATCAAAACAAATTAATCTAAAACTTACAAAAAGAAAACAAATATAAATATATAATATCAAAAGAATTATATTACAAAAAGGAAAACAAAGAAAAAAAAAAAAAAAAAACCACAACGGTAGGTTGTGGTGGTAACGAATCCGAGAACGAAGATCGAGAACGAAGGGACCCTGAGTGGAGAACGAGCACAACGCTCGTTGTAGGTGTCACAACGAGCCCCACAACGAGCCGCTCTGGGTGCTCTTATAACTATGCTAAGTCGTGTCACGTCAATGTTTTATAAACCTCTAGTTTCTTTAAATTTGTCATTTTACTCCTATGAGCTTAATAAAGTTAATTTATAACTAGGTCACACTAATCTTTATGTCTTCAAAATGTACATGTAAAATAAATATTAAACACATAAACTTTGATTAAAATAAAAATTATAGTGTTTTAGGTCTCACGACTTTCTCTCTTCTGTGTTTATCTACATGAACTTGGATACTCATATTTTTATAAATTTCTATAAACTTGATCAAATAATGATAAGTTTAATGTTTTGAATGCCATGTCATTTCCACATCACCATAAATCTTCTCTATAAATCTTCATTACGGATGCTTTAAAAGAAAAGTTGATCAAGTTATCTCACATATCAATACCTTATGATTTTTTAACATTTTGTAAAATTAAATAAAAATCTAAGAAACTAGTACGATTAAAAAATAAATACTTGCTGTATGAATTGAAATAACTGTTTTTAATTGAAGATATCTTGAAATATCTAAAATGTAATATGAAGTTGATTTACTAATGACATTTTAATTTCGTTTCTAGAACTTTATTGACCACCTTGATTTAGTTGTGGAAAATGATTGATATGTTTAAATATATAAAACTAAAAATAAATCAAAAAATTTGGTTGAATTATTTAATAAATGATTGGTTAGTATGATAAAAGATAAGTTGTGAAAAGCTATATATCACTTTTTATATAAATTAGACATGTTTAGACTTATTTAATTTAGACATTTATATTAATTCTCGTTAGTTGTTTACTTGATACTAAAGTCCAATTTGTTACCTAATATAGAATAATATATGATTCTAATCATCCCATTAACTACAAGATAACGTAACTACTACATCGGACACCGACATTCCCATATTGCAGACTTTGCCGTCTGAAACAATACTTATATTTATGTAAAAAGAAAAATCTAATAAGCAAAGGTCCATTATTAATATATATAGACAATCTAGACATCTGGTTAACTAGTATACTGTGACAACTTTCCAACTTTCGTGTAGAGTGTAATTGAACGTAAGTATTCGGATTTTTCGAGAATAAACTATTCTCTTAATATATCTCATCTTGTTCCTTGATCTTCGAAGAATATCGCATTGGATTATTGTAAGGTCCATATTTCCAAATATTTCCTCAGGTAGACGACATGCTTTATATCTTACTGCATGTATTTTTCTCGCATTTGCAATAGATTCTTACTAAGAGCATCTCCAATGTAAATAGTCAAAATTACATCAAATTTGGTGTAAAAATTAATAAAATATTTATAGAATATTTATCCACCATTTTTTTTTTTTTTTTGCTTTGCTTCAATGTATACAACAAATGTTTACACTAAATTTTAATTAATTTAAACTTTGTTGCATTGAAATCAAAATACAAACTAAATAACAAAATAATAATATTATGAGTTATAGCGTAAGTGGTTGCAACCAGTAGTTGATAAAATTTAAGTCATTGTGGGATATAAACGTGGAATACAAACGTCTATTTAGACTCATTCTATTCCATCACATAATGACAAAAACTTAATTTATCTAGACTAAAAATTCTTAAAACCTTGTTGTATTATCTCAAACTAATTTGATTATCTTGACCAATAAATTTATGTTATCGCCTATAATTGTATAGACTTTAGAAATGAACAAATGAAAAATTTGGACAAAAAGAAGTCAAAAGAAAACTAGTTAAGATATAGTTAATTCGTTATGCAAAATTTAATCCGTATATTGATTTCATAGGAAATGTGACAAGCTTCCAAACTATTAATTTCTTTATAATATGTTTTGAAACTATGTTATACTTTTATTATGTTTAACGTGGTAAAACTTTGTAAAAGCGGTTTTTCAAAGAAACTATATTAGTTGTTTCGAAATTGCATTTTAATTGAGTTATATACTCTCATCAAACAATATAATAATAACAAACAAATATAATGAACTTGAAAGGATAAACATACAATATTTTAATATTTGGTGTGATGAATAGTGTAATACCAAATTTGATATAATTTATGCATTACTAACCATATTTGGTATAGTGTTTGGTGTAAACATCGGAGAAAGTTTTTTTACAAATTTTCACCAAATTTAGTATAAAAGTGTTATTTGGTGCATACAGGGGTTGCTCTAAGACTCGGAATCTCCATAGACACGACCCATTCTCGGCATCTTCGGTTCTTCGCTATTGCCTCTCTTCTCAAAGCCGTTTACCATGACTAGATTCTTATATTTAATTATTATTAAAGAAAAATCCTTTGAAACTATGAGAACAACGAAAGAAAGTGAATAATGGACCATTGACTCATATAGGCTATTTTCTTGGGTGTGGACCTACAATTAGGTATAAATATGTATCACTAAAATTAGACAAGAAACTTAAATTTTATTTATTCTCTTTATATTAGGTTAAAAAGGTACATCTTTGTCATTTTAAATGTATCAAATCTTATTAGATTGTGCATAAATAACACAGTCATCTAATATTATACTAAAGGACATTAATTAGGCCTAGCGGTATAAGTGATTGAAAGTATGTCTTTTTCTTTAAAGTTGATGATTAGAGTCTCGTATAATATTAGATTAGATGACTGGGTTATTTATGCACAATTTCTTTCTACAAATGATCTCCAACCCAGCTGGTAGTGATGCACCGGGTTTTATACCTATGTGGGCTGAGGTCGTGGGTTCGACCCCTGTGGTCGTCGCAAAAAAAATGCGTAATTTAACTCACACCTCTTATGGCACACATGGTGAATTTTTCCTTAGAAATCCCCGTAGGGGGCTGGGCGGGTTTGCCCGCTATGCGGAGCTCGAACCTGGGTACTCATTGAAATATTACGAGTAGGCTCCGATATAAATTATTGGCCGTTTCCAAAAAACAAATACCTTTTTAAAAATAAAATATAATAAAAATAATAATAATAAAATCACTTTATATTATTTATTGGTTAGCCCAGCCCATTCAAAAGTAAATTGACATATGGTTTGGCCCAAAATAGTTAGTTTCTAAGTCTCGGTTCGGTATTATCTTGTGCACATTTTCTTGTTCCTGAAATTAAAAAGATTATAAAAACCTTCGAACATATTAAAATTTGTACATCATGAAATTGAATAATTAAATTATGAGTTTATGAATAACACTTGAATTAGGTGTTCGAGTCGTGGTGACTCAACATTTCAATTGCAACTATGAATGAGGAGTTTGAGGATACGGGATCACAAAAAGCAATTACGAAGATCAAGAAATATCGAAGAAGCTTAAAAAGATGTTAGTTTTATGAAATTGCTCATGAAAAATATGAAAGGAAGGATGATTAAACTTTATGAAGAAAATATCAATCTTTTAAACACTTACCTCTTATAATTACGACGTAACAAATCTTTTGTCAAAAATTTGCTCTAACTATGAACTTACTTGTTCGATATCGTCTCAGGAAAAGAAAAAGTAGACATAAATAAACAAATATTGAAAAACCCAAAAATATTTAACTAAAATAAAAAATGTTATAAAGATCATTTTTTCTGAAATAAAATGACTTAAATATGATTGAGCGGGATGAAAATAATAAACATATTTTTATCATTTTACTCTAAGAAGAGGAAAATAAATTTAGATATATTTACATTACCGAAAATATCCCTTGGACAAAAAGAAAAATATCACCACAAAACCCAAAACCCTACTCTCACCTTCATATGCTGTAAACCTCCTCATTTCCTAGTCTATCAGTGAGACTGAGTAAAATTCACCATGAAATTGATGACGTCATTACCAATTTAGCCTTGAATTAGCTGTAATTTTGTTTCTATGTCGAACAAACGAGGTCGTGGTAAGCAGCAACAGCAGCAGCAGCAGGGTAAGGGGAATAATAAGAAGAAATGTAATGAAAAAGTTGCCGCCAATAATAGAAAAAGAAAGAGTAATTTGAAATTAGGATTAGGTTTAGGAAGTGATTATATATTAAGGAAAGTTTTCAGAAAGGATGGACCTCCACTCGGTGTGGAGTTTGATCATCTTCCTTCTAGTGCTTTTCGATTCTGTAAATATAAAGGTCATTTTTAATATCCTTTTGTTTCGCATAACTTACGAGTATTCGTTTATATGATTTATGCAATTTTGTTGATATTGTGTTATATATGGATTTATTTAGGTAATAAGTCTGTTATAGGCGAAACGTATAGATATTTGATAAGTTAAAATCCAGCAGAAACAAATTCATGTGTATATGATTATTCATTTGAAATTAGAATTATAATATCAAACTCTTACATAACTAGCTTATATGTTTTTCCAGAAAGAGGCTTTATTGAAGTTTTGATTGATTTTGGAGTGTAAACTTAAGATTAAGTCTCGTTTTGAAGTCTATAGGCAAAAGAACCGTCTTAGTTTAAGAGAAATGCGATTTGTAGATTTCATCAACACCAAAATTTTTATGATAAGTGATGATTTTCTTGTTGTTGGGTTAGAGAAATGTGGCTTTCAGAGAGTTCTATGTGTTCCTGTAGATGCAACATCTTCTTTACTTCAATTTTCTCTTGATTACTGCATCGTTAAATTGGGATGTGTGGTTTTTATTTGATTTTCTTCGTGTAGTGATAGAGAAAAGGAACTCTACTTTCAAATAAGATTTCCATGTATGTAATTGTGGATTTTTCCTACTTGTTTACCAGATTCGGGAGTGTCTCATCGTGCTTGCCAGGAAAAACAAAGAGCACTTAAAAGGCAAAAGGTTCAGAGAGTATGATGTTTCTCTAACCATCTGATTTATTGTAGTTGTGATCAACTAATGCCGTTTTTATATTTGTATGTAGACTTCTAAGCCTACCGATGTCGTGGACCAAATAAACCCTCCAGATAGTGCTTCACTAAAACATGGTATGGGAAAAGGTTTGATGTCAGTATTGCGACTTACAAACCAGGCGAGTAATTCAGTGAATAAACATGGTATGGGAAAAGGTTTTATGTCAATTCAGCGATTAACAAATCCCGGTGCTGCAAACCTTCCAACATGTGTTGAAAATGACCATGGAACCTGTTCTCAGCTTCCAGCTTCTACATCACGCAAAACCACCGCTAAAGGGAAAAAAGAAAACACGAAGCCAGCAACCTGCGGCGGTTTGTCTTCTTATCCTTAGTTTTATCATCTTTTTTATGCCGTATCTTTGTTCAAATTGAGAATTTATGGTTGCTTTTAGTGTAATTACTCACAGTACTTCATTTGCAGAAGAGGGTAGTAAAGAAAGCGCAAGAGAAGAAGTCTTCTGCTAGAAATAAAAAGGTAATTAAACGTATATGGTGAAGTATTTGCCATAGGGCTTGGCAATTATCGTTGGCTTATCATTTTCCTGTTTAATATTTGTAGCGTGAGATGTGAACAACTTAATAAAGAAAAGCAACGACAGAGAGAAACATGTGAAATTGCTCTAATGGGAGGGAGAAGTGAGGAAGACCTAAGTCAATATGCTATGCTAGTGGACGACGAGGAGCTGGAACTAAGAGAATTACAAGAAACGTCAAATCCAGTCACACGCTGTGCTCATTGTGCAGCCAATAGGTTGCATGGTTGTTCGCTTTGCAAAGGTCTGGATCATATTTTTTTTCTTCTTTTGGTTAATTTTTTGGTTACATATTCGTCTTTCCGCATTTGAAGTTGTAGATAAAGCTTTCGTAACCGAGTTACTGTTTTTTCATTGGTTGTAGATTTGTTGGCCAAGTTCCCTCCAAACTCTGTCAGAATGAAGCAACCCTTGCATATGCAACCTTGGGATTCCTCTCCACAACTCGCCAAAAAACTATTTAAGGTAAATGTTAGATCCTTTGGACCTGATCTACATCGTTGCTTCATCATTCACAAGATATTTAAGATCTGTAGATGTTACAAATAAGTTTTTTTGATAAACTTACCCAAACACCTTTAGTCCGTATTTTAAAGAGATACCGAGAATCAGAAGAAAACACCGGCACCAGATTACTTTTGGCAACAAAAAATAGAAAGTAGCTAGAAAAAAGAGGGAATAAATCGATGTTCTCCACTTTTCTTTTGAGTAACAGTACTGTAACAAATTTATGGATATTAAATACTTTTCTGACTCTTGTTGGCAGATATTTTACTTTATCAGCACTTATGCTGTAATAATTGGTATCCAGTCCTTCACGCTTGATGAGCTTTCACAAGCGTTTATTGACAAGGTTAGTGATCATATTGAATCCAAGTCTAATAACTGTTTTGAATCTTGTTGTAAATTGCTCAAGTTCAGTGAATCACCATATCAACTTATGATCTTTGCTTTCTAGTAAGTATTTGATAGTTTCTGTATTTGCTCATTGTTTTTCAGGATTCCCTATTACTCGGGAAACTTAATATAGCTCTTCTGAAAGTACTTCTCACTGGTATTGAGAAGGAACTGGATAGTGGATTTGTATCTCATATCAACAAAAATTGGAAGTATCGAGGCTTGCTTCAATCAGTAAGTATCATGTTCTTTTAGAAGCCATAGGTATCATATATCATTATATGTGGATTAATATACTGGATTTTATGATTTTCTTGAGGAAGGCAAAATGATTTTTTAAAATCTCTCTTGGTAGGTTGAACGTGAAGACACTAATCTAAAATTGTGGAAGAAATCTTTGAATTCCCTCACATGGATAGAGATATTACGCCAGGTGTTGGTTGCAGCTGGCTTTGGTTCAAAACGTGGCACATCACCTAAGGAACCTCCCAGCAAGGTAATGAAATATTGAAATTAGTGAAGGTTTACAGCTTGTTAATTTATATCTCACATACAAAGCTGTCTGATTTGATTCACAGGAAGCTGCGGCGATGGCTAGATATGGCTTAAGCCCAGGTACTCTGAAGGGTGAATTATTCACTGTATTATCACTTAAAGGGAAAAGTGGGATGAAAATTTCCGAATTGGCAACGTTTTCATCGGTAAGTAACTTTGGCCATCCATCCAAGGAATTTTGGACCTGGTCACTGAATTTTTAATTCTAACTTTGTCGTATTTCTTCATGAAGATTGTTGACTTGAAGCTTGCAACTACAACTGATGAAGTAGAGAAATTGATAAGCTCAATGCTGTCAAGTGATATTAGCTTATTTGAGAAAATTTCTTTTTCTGCATATCGTCTTCGTAGCAACTCCATCATTCAGGATGCCGAGAATGATGATGATCAATCTGATCTTGAAGACTGTGGAAGTGTTGATGATGATCCCAATGATGATTTAGATGATGCTTCAGGGTCTTTCATTGCAACTAAACGTGTTCAAAAGAACCTGATTAAAAGCAAGGACAATACTTTGTCCGTAAACTCCGAAATTGATGAGAGCCACCCTGGAGAAGCGTGGTTATTGGGACTGATGGAAGGTGAATATTCAGATCTAAATATTGAAGAGAAGTTGAACGCTTTATTTGCTTTGGTTGATCTACTGAAAGCTGGTTCCAGTATAAGAATGGAGGTAATTTAACTATTATAATTCGAGATATAGTAAAACTGTACTTTTTATATCTAGTATTTAAATTTAAAATTCTTTCAGGAACCTGTATCATCGTCTGTTCAGTCTGTTCCTAATATTTATCATATTGGTTCCGGAGCAAAAATAAAGCGATCAACAGTAAAGCAACTTGAGAACAATCAGATAATTAATAGTAGCGAGTCAGATAGGATACAAGATATGCATCCTATTGATTCTTCAGCAATTATAGCGGCGACTCAAGAGAAGATTGGGGAAAAGGATGAAACAGAAATAGAAGTTTTGGATGATTTACATCCAATGCAATCTATATATTTGGGATCCGATCGTAGGTATAATAGATACTGGCTTTTCTTGGGCCCTTGTAACATATGTGATCCGGGCCACAAGAGGATTTATTTTGAATCTTCTGAAGATGGTCGCTGGGAGATGATTGAAACAGAAGAGGTAATCTTGGGCAAACATTTGTTCGTTGTTTATTCTATGAAAAAAAATATTGATTCCCACTTTTGTTTTCTATTCTAATTGCAGGATTTAACGAACTTATTATCAGTATTGGACCGAAGGGGAAGACGAGAGTGTCATCTTCTATCATCTTTGGAGAAACGAGGGTCTCTTCTTTGTGAAGCTATGTCCAGTACACATAATATTGTTACACCTGGACAACCATCTGTTTCTGGTGAATCTGAAAGGAGCATTTCCAGAGATGACAGCTCATCGGCTGTGTCTGACGTGGACAACCTACTCGGTTTAAATTATATGCAACATGATAATCTGGCTTCTACTAGTGTTGTTGTTACTTCCACCGGAAACAGAGAGCAAGCTAAACAGAAATGGAGTCGTCTTCAACAGTTTGATGTTTGGTTATGGAACTCGTTTCGTTCCGCCTTTAAGGCTGTGGAACATTGCAAAAAGTCGTTTCTTGATACACTCGCTAGGTGTGACAGGTGTCATGATTTATTTTGGAGAGATGAAAAACATTGTCGGATTTGTCATACGACATTTGAGCTTGATTTTGATCTAGAAGAAAGATATGCCATTCATGCTGCTACCTGTAGGGATGATTCATCATCCGATACGTTTCCAAAGCATAAAATCTTGTCGTCGCAGTTACAGTCACTCAAGGCTGCAGCTTATACACTTGAAGTGAGTCATAGTTAATATCTTTACTTTATCTACGAAATATATTTTTCGTCGATATATTCATTTTCCATTTTCATATATGTAGTCATCTATGCCTGAGGGTTCAATGGTGGGTGCTTGGACTAAATCTGTACATAACGTATGGGTCAAACGGTTAAGACGCACCTCTACTCTGGTGGAGTTGCTACAGGTACTTGGTCTTATTCATGCTATCCAACGTATTCGCACACAAACACGTGTTCTGCCAAAAACAGTCAACTGATACTCGTGTCGTCTTTAAATTCGTAATAGGTTCTTGGTGATTTTGTTGGTGCTATCAATAGAGGATGGTCCTATCAAAGTGACGCGGCGGATTTTGGGTTTGATTATGATTTGGATGATATTATTGCAAGCTTTGCATCTATGCCCCAAACATCATCTGCAGTTGCATTGTGGTTGGTGAAATTAGATTTCTTAATTGCTCCTCACTTAAAAGAGGTTGTTGATCTTGTAACAACAACTGTCGTATCTACGAGAACTAGATCAAAAGGTAGGCCACAGCGAATCATATTACGATTTACGTGTTTATAATGACAGTTATCTGAGTTGTGGTTTATATACGTTTCAGGTAAAAGCATTCTAGTCGAGTAGATATTCGACGTTATCAGCAGGGCTATACTTGAAACAGTCGCATGTATGCCAAATGCATTGTTTTTGAGTCGGAGGGAAATATGAAATGCAGATGCATGTACCATTTTGCATTATAGCTTCATCACAATGAAGATTTGCTGATCGGTTAAACAAAATCAGCTATTGCTTCAGGTTTACCTAAGGCTAGGGTTCCATTTTTGGTCACTTTGGGGAGTTAGTTGGACGATATAAATATTCTTGTACAGGCACTTAGATAGTTAATCTTGAAGAATTTTACAGCTTTAGGTATAATCTGCTGCTCGTTTCACGAGTCTTTTAACTTTACCTTTTGCCAGAAAAGTCATCTACATTTCTTCATTCCTTATAGAGATGTATGCTGTGTAGTTTCCTCTTCAACTATACTTTTGATGGAAAATGAAATAAGCTGTTTGATAAAACCGAATAAGAAAATGTTGTTTGTAAATGTGAAACTATTGTATGATAAGTGTGACTAAAAACGGTATTACCATCCTATTGGTCATGATTCTTTTCCTTTAGATACACTATTCGATATACATTATTGCTATCTACGGTAAGTTAACTCTGTTGCTTAGCCTATGCGAGAGAATCTGTCAATCATTGCAAGTTTGTGGATAGTTCCCAGTGGTTAATACTTTAGGTGTTTGTTACAAGGTTGTTTGTGTTATTCGCTTACATATAGTTTTGTAACGTTAACATAGGGAAGTTGAGAAGAAATCTCTCTTTTACTCGAAAGCTTGTGCATATTGTCACTACCAGCCAAATCTTGGAATGTCATTGACAATGAATAAGCGAGTATTATGAAAATTTATATGCTAATCGAAAATGTTTCATCGGATCCTTCAGGATTAACATAAGTGTATAGTACTTTCCTTGTAAGTATCTAGAATCCAGATATACGCAATTGTTGTAGCCATTAGATTAGATTAATATTTAGCCATTCATGTATAGGGGAGACCTTATTTGGCCAAACCAAATGGGTTATTTTTTTCATTAACATTTCTCTTTGAGTAACGGTACTTATTTCAAATTTCTTACTTTTGAGTCGGTATTTCATATCACTTTTCATTGTTTACGAGTATAGAGGAACACAACTTCAAAAAAAAAAAATGCTAAAATGTGAACCCAAGGCCACATCAGCCAGAAAGCTGGAGGGGTGGTTTGGGATTAGCAATCGGAAACCAGCCAATCCGGATCGTTGGTATGCATGACGTCGAAAAAAAAAACTGTAAAATGGAAAACGAAGCCTAAAATATTATTTTTATTACTATTAAAAGTAGTTTTTGATAGTTTCTGGGTTTTATACATCGAAAAAAAAAGTTATTTGTTTTTATTAGCTTTTCAAGTTTTACAAGTAGTTTTTATATGTTAATTTTTGAATTTTAATAGATTTTCTTAGTTGTTTAGGTGTAAGTTGAATTTAGAATTTGTAAATCAATTGTTTATATTAATTATTCAAAAAAAAAAACAAGTAAAAAAAATAAAGAACCATGGCTGCCTGTTTTTTTTGTATACATTAGTCAGAAGTTAAGCTAATTTTGTTTGAAAACTAAGTCTACACGGAAGCGCGACGACTGCGTGACTTCGTTTGACCAAATGCAAGTGTGTAATTCTACAAAAAAGGGAAAAATGGTAAAACAAAATACTTACAGTCAAGTTATGCAGGGAAAGGGAAATAATTATCAAAATGGATATATAAGTTCAAAATTAAAGAACATACTAACTTGACAGTTTTGTTATTGGAATAAGTTGGCCCCAACATAACCACTGAAATGTTGAAATTAAAGGTATATGGGTAAACGAATGAGGTTTAGTCTACTTGGGTAGTACGAGTCAGTTTGATTCAGATGACACAACCTAACCAAGGTATCTCCATAACCGTTTCTGTTGGCACTAAAATATATCCAATAATTCCGTATAGACTTTTTCTTAAACAGTCGAAAGACTAATTCGGTTTGTATCTTTATTTTTGTCATTTCTTGACTGAAATTAGTTTGTATGCAACACCTGAGTTGGAGTACGGTCGCATGAATATTGGGAGTCGGCCATCTATACGGAAACCGAATGGTGGGACTGAATTACTTAGAGAAATCCCATGGATATTTTCATGGACTCAAACAAGATTTCATCTTTCTATTTGGCTCGGTTTGGGTGATGGGTTCAAGCAGTGGCGGCCCTGGGGGTGTGCTGGTCGTGCGGTCTCACGGGGCCTCCGATTTTTAGGGGCCTCCGATTTAAGAAAAAAATTGTTTTTCTTTGTCCCACATTTGAGTCACAAGAAAAAGAAGAGTTTAGTTTTTACTTTTGTCCCACATCGGTGGAAGAAGAAAATAATTAATTGATTAGATAGATATAAATTAACCTACCTATGTCTTTGAAAAAATCACAACACATACTTTCAATTTCAGGTACGTATTTGATTATTATTAGAGGCCTCCGATTTTTAGGGGCTTCCGATATAAAAAAAGAATTATTTTTTTTTTTTTGTACAAACTTACAAATTATCTTTGTCCCAAATTTGAGTCACAAGAGAAAGAAGAGTTTAGTTTTTTTACTTTTGTTCCACCGATTTAGTTTTTTTACTTTTGTCCCACATCGGTGGAAGAAGAAAATGATTAATTGATTAGATGGCTATAAATTAACCTACCTATGTCTTTGAAAAAATCCCACCACATACTTTCAATTTCAGGTACGTATAATAGATGAATTTGCTTCAAAAAATGATAGAAGATCGATGTTTAGAAAATAATAATGTAATACGTGTTTATTATAATGAAAAGTATTTATTATAAATTTTATAGGACCTGTTTTATTTTTTGCACCGGGCCTCCAAAATGTCAGGGCCGGGCCTGGGTTCAAGTACGCTATCGGAAAGGACTCAAAGAACATTGAAATGTTGAGGGAAATGTACAACAAATGGCCATTTTTTAGAGTTGCAATCAATTTAGTTGAAATGGTGTTTGCCAAAGGAAACCCGGGGATCGCAACATTGTTTGACAGACTCCTTGTGTGTCCGGAGAACTTTATTCATTTGGCGAGCGGAAAAATTATGAAGAAACAAAAAACCTTCTCCTACTGTTCTTGATTTCGTCAACCATATTGTCAACAAATTAATCAAATATGTGACATACTAATTATATAAATTTGTGAATTAAATCGAATAGTAATTAAGTATTGATGTTTAAATTAATCAAATATGTGACATACTAATTATATATTCTTCTTACAAGTTTTGAAAAGAAAATAGAATAAAAGGACAATGCAACAAAATATAACTTGGTCAAACATATTTACATAATTTGTACACGGATATAGCATTTGCCCGATGAGTGTTGTGTAATGTGTATATTTTGTTAGACACCGTCGAGAAGTAGATCCACCTAATAATGAACACTTTCTCGTCGTATCTAACATTTGTGCAGAAGCCAGGAGGGGGGAAGATTCTGCAAGAGTGAGAACTTATGAGAGATAAAGAGGTGAAAAAGACCCCCGGGTCAAGTTCCATTTCCGTAGATGTAGTTCATGATTTTGTAGCTGGAGACGAAACACATCCTTGTATTTAGAATATACAAGAAAATTAGGAGAACTTATTAGAAGAAATGAAGTTGAGTTTCCGGAGGTTTAGAAGACAGGAAGTTAGAGAGATAAGTTGCAAAGGGACCGGATGTGTTCTTGCAGAAATGATTGTTGTAATTCTTGTGGTTTATTTTTGTTACTTTATAATAAGCTCAAAAACGCCATTCGTGCATATTTTGTGCAGTTTAAATTATCTTGGACGAACCATCTTCAAAAATGCATTTCCAGCTCAGCAATGACTAAGAACATAATGTATGCCATAGTAATATTGTTTTTAATCAAATAAAAAAAACCCAATAACTAAGAAAACAACAAAATAAGACCTAAGAACATTTACACGAAATCTGGAGTTAGTCCGAGTCTAGGGATTCAAAGGCGGGAATATGGCGAAAACGAGCCAAGGATCTAAGGTAAGACTTTTCCTTGCTGTTTGGGTTGATTGATCTCCTCTTCTTTTTAGTAAAACCTTCCGCACTAGTTAAACTATACAGCAATCCCATGCTATTTTTCTCTTTATTGCCGCTAATGTCCTTCAAATGCCTACAAAAAGTTTTAAAGGATGACAAAAAAGTATTCTTAGTCAAAGAAATACAAAATAAACGTTAATGTGTTTTCCAGTCAAGGGTCGCAAGTCTAAAGAATGACATTATTCAGTTTGCAATAAAATTATCAAAAAAGAAATAAGTTTTTACTGTTCACGAATAAGCTTGAAAGCCTCTGCTGTTGCATATGGTAAACCCGTCTTAGGATCACGATATCTGTCATGAACAAATGAATATAATTAAATTATTTTGCACCAAAATTCGAGGAAGTAAATGTCAATAACTCAATATTATGTAGCAGTTAATAAAGATAAGTGAAAAAATGGTGCTTCCTACGACCATCAAAATTTTACATATCAACTCTAAAATGAAGAGGACAGAAAGCTTACTTTGCAGGTAATCCTGTAACTACGCAAACAGCCTTCTCCGGATCTGAAAAGGATATATAATTTAGACTTAAATTAGTATCGGAAAAAGAAAAAAACAATAGGAAGAATAGTTTTACACTTTTACTACTACTTACATGGAGTAGACGATGTGGTAATCTGAGATTTAAATGATACTCCATTAGTAAATTCAAGATATGTGTAACCTGAAATGTATGGATATCATCAGCTTACATATTTAAAAGAAAAATATAATAAAAAGCGAGAAAAACTTGCCATCTTTAGAAAGGTATCGTATCTGAGGACCCGTGTAGACAGCTTTATGAACAATTGCTCTTTTTTTTACTTCTTCCTCCCTTGCTAATACCCGTTCCAAGTTCCTTAAGTTCATAATTTCTGCAAAATATATACTATTAGCATTATTCTGATTTGTTTTATTAATTTAATATGTGTAAATTAATGTGGTAAACCTGTTTGTGCAGCTTCGAGAAGCATCTCTTCTTGGGTAATCCTCTTTTCCTCGCCTTCCTTTTTTCTTTTTATTGGCTAAAATCAAGCATTACAAAAAGATGAATAACAAAGTAGAATCTTTAACGATAAAATAATGTACAATGTAATAGTGAGGACAACCTTCGTTGTTGCTTGCACCGATGCACGATGTGCCTCTCTTTCAGCTTGCCTTACAACAACTGAAGTCCGTGTTGACTTTCTAGTTGTTTTCTCAACTTCCGTATCATCAGGCAAATCATGATCTTCTTGGGGTGTTGACTTTGACTGCTCGGGATTTGTTTCTTCCTCATTAGAACTATCAGGTTCTGAAACAACCTTCCTTTTCTTCTTCTTTGGCAATTGCTTTCCCGGAAATGCCAATCTTGGTTTTCCTGGATATGCTAATTTTTTCCTTGGCTGTTTCCTGAAGAGAAATGTCAATTAGTTATACTTCAAGATTCTAAAAAAAAAAAAATTCACTAGAAATTCGAACCTCTCATCTGGCTCATTATCTGCTTCCTCTTCTGCCACGGGTTCCTGTAACCAAAGCAAGTAATTAGGTCATAATATCACCCGATTTTTATAGACGCCATAATATAAGCAATGTAGGTACATATTTGAAAAAGAGAAATACAAATCAAGGTTAACGACGCTACACATACATCTTCATCGAAGTCGCTGTCAAAAACATCTGCAGCCTCTTTTTCTTCCACATAGTTTATATCATCTTCTTCCTGGAAAAAAGAACAACATATTTAACGTTTCAAGACAATTTTAAATCATTACAAATAAAACAGATTTAGTCACTGTCCCGAACATGTGCTACACATATTCTCTATTTCTCTTACTTATAACATATAAAGCTTAACTCAATTATCAAATTAGCTTTTAGAGAAATACATATCAGAATAAAGAATATAGAAAACACTTGTTCAAGGATTTTTGGGACAAGAAGCTGTTGCCGAATGTTTTTGTATATTGTATGACAATGGTTTCAAGGATTAGCTTTGTGAAAAGTATGTTCCACATCAATGGTTCAACACCACTCAGAACACGTCAAGATTCCATTACTACGCTAACATTTTGCTTATGAATATCTAAGGGCATTATGTGAGTAAGTCTGTATTAGTATATTAGAACAAAGAATCAAGTAAGTGTTTAAAAACCAGTTGGAGAGCTCGAGCACAATGTGATACGTCCTAGTTAACTTTCTACTACTAACCAGGTTTGGTCATTAGTTATAAACAAACAACGGCCACTTCTCGAAATAGAAACAATCACATCTTCAAAGAAGAACCCATACTATCTAATAGTGCTAACGGTTTTTGTCCGGCAATTTCGTTATTCGATCGTTATAAAGACTTGTAGTATAAAAGTTAGCTAATCATTACCTCTTTCAAAGCATCTTGGTTCCAGAATTCATCATCTTCCTCAATCTCATCATCAACCAATTTAGTCATCCTAGAAAAAAACACAATATTAAACACATTCAATACTAAAAAGAACATAATCAATGAATGAATGATAATACCGTTTCCCTCTTGTCGCCAGAGAAGCTCGATCAAGAAAAACAACATCTTCTTTATCAGACTCCATTACTCATTCAATCAATTAAAAAAAACCCTAATTGAATATAGCTTCTGGGTGTCTCAAAAAAGATTAAAGTCTGACGCTTTATAAGAATTGGAAGTAATCGACAATGGTGAAACCCCTCTTTGGATTTTTTTAGTTTAGAGATATTACCAAAACTAGTCCCTAAGGTAGTAAGGTATATAGCTCCACCTTTAAACTCAGACTCACTCAAGTTTTATCAGGTCAAACACGAGTTAGAAATTGAACTTGAAACAAATAACGAGTTCAACTCGAGGTTTTTATTGACTTGGCTCGAGTTTTATGAAGCTTTTCGAGACATATATGTTTATACTTATTTAGGGGCTAATATGAATATAGATTAGTGTAAATGTTAAATTATCAAGTCTATATCTAGATAGACTTATTTCTTGATTTATTATACTAAAACTTATTTAATTTTATTATTGTTGTTAAAAACGTTTGATTATCAAATACTTCATTCGTTCCATGTTGTTATTATATTTAACTTTTTATAGTTTTTTTTTTCTTTTCATTTTAACTTTATATATGCTTTGTTGTTATATAATAATAACGGAATTTCATATATATATCCCTACAAAAACATTAAAATATCGTATATATTCCCTACAAATTTCAAAATATCATATATATGCTTACAAAACCTTAATAATCATTAAAATATCGTATATATTCCTACAAACCACGACATAGTGTCGCTTTTACATTTTCTAAAAATGTTGCATTCACTATTCATAGTGTCGTTTTCACATTTCCTAGAAATGTATATATAACCAGTGAGGGTATGCGCGCGTTGCTGCGGGTCTCAATATATGCATATTTTATTTAAAAGTTGATAGTAGATGTTGACTCATATTTTCTACAAGTTAAACATCATCTATATGTATATATCTACTATATATATATTATAATATATTATATATATATATTATATTATATATATATATATTATAATTAATATATATATATATAATATTATATGTATAGATTTAATAGCATAGTAATAAAAAAAATAAATAAGAAATTATTATTTAAACAGATAGACAAATAAGTTGGGACATAGTAGTAATAAAAATACAAAGAAAAAAGTTATTATTTAAGAAGGCAGGCAAAAAAAGTAATATTATTTAAACATGCAGAAAAGCAGATCGGAGCAGGTTGCCAACCTGATTAAATAGTCCAGGCAAGCAGCTTGGAGCAGCTGCTTGTCTGCTTCACTATTCATAACGTCTCATCATATTTCTTATAAATGTATATGTATAGAATATATAACTAAAAAATGAAAAAAAAAAGTTTTTTGTAAGAGGGGCCTTCAAGGGAAATGGGCTTACAACAGGATCACAAATAAGATGGGCTAAACTAGAGGGCTATGCAAAATCTAAACATGCCTACACGATATTCTAACACAATTATGTGTTATATTTGTTAGTCTTAATTCTTAAAGTCTTTTTAAGTTGGCTCTTGGAAAGATGGAGTTTCAATAAAAAGAGTCGTGTCGTCAAAATAGTAAAATCATTTGAAAGATAAGAAGTTTGGTGATTCTTAAAAGATAAAGGCAAGTTCTCGATAAAAAAAACTTAAAATTAAAAAATAATTGTAGATGAGAAAATAATTTGGATCCTAAAGTGGAATAATAAGGGGCAAGGAAAGTGAATATATTTGTATCACCGATTTGTTAAAGAGACTTTCGGTTAGAGTTGTACATTTAAACATCAAATTTTAACTCTCCGAAAGGGTAGGCTCGGTCAATCCACGAATGTTATTTGTTTTCAGTTTAGAAAACAATATACTCCGTATTAAATTAATATTAATACCATCTATAGAAGTATTGCATGACTTATTTTTGAACTGTTACTATGAAATGATGATTTTAGTCGTTTGCCCTTGTTGCCCGTCATCCTAGCAATAATTAATGCCTTGCATTTTTCTCTCTAAAAACCTTCATTGTCATGTATAGTTTTTTCAATGAGTGCTCACCCTTCGGTTGTCAGTTTTTATATGACAAGTCAAAGGAGACCGATCTAGTTATTACTACAATTGATCCTTTAATAAGGAAGGTGTGACGAGATTCGGAAAATTATTGACGGGATGGTTGGAAATGAGTGAGGAAATGATCTATAAGAAGTCTAAAGTCCCAACCGAGAAGTTTGATGTTTCTCTAAAAGAAGTCGAGGAGTGATACACTTCGGCGACGAAGTCAAACTCTTCTTTCTTTAACCGGATTTTATAATTATAAGTAGAAAGGTTCAACTTAACAATTCATTGTAGATTATTATCTCACAGCTACTTCTAGTTCCTGCTAGTGACAGTGTACATTTTTTAAAGAAATATAGTCATTAGTTTTTTTAGTTGAAAAAAATATGATAAAAAATAAACAAACACAGTTATACTCTTAAAAAATTTAAATATGTTTCATCATTTAAATAAAACTAGCGGGGATGTCGTGCGTTGCACGGAGTTCGCGTTTGTCGTCGATATGTGTGAAGGTTCAGTGCGTTGCACGATTTACAGATTCGCATCACACAAAGACAAACACATTATATGTCTCTTTCTTTAGACTTAGTATTGGTTCCGTAATTCTCTGTCATTTTTGCTGCTGAAGTTTGTGGGTTGATTGTGTGTTCTTGGATGTCGGTTATCCCAAGCAGTTTTGCCCAAGAAATAGAAGAGTATTGGTTTAGACTGTATCGAAATCAAATTAAAAAGAAAGATAATGAAAAACAGATTGGGCTGTTGAAAATTTACCTCCTATATATGAACGAAGTTGTTGCAAGGTAGTCGGAAAGAAGGTAACTGTAGTGAAAATTAAATCCAAAAGATTCTATCTCTAGTGGTACGTAAACAGGCCGCTACGGCCACCCAACATCTACGCGTTGAAAATTCCGAGACTCTGTAGGTTCCCTATCTTTATACCTTGCGTAGTGCTTATAGAATGTTATGTGTATTGGTTCAATCAATTCATCAATATTCTAACAGACGTAACTATTTTTTTATAGTTTTTAATTGCCGTTTCTATGCCGTTACCGTATCGGGATTTTTTGATTTTTCCCATTTCCCGTTCCCGTATCGTTTCCGTTTCGGGTTCCCGTTTCCGTTTCCGTTTCCGTGCAACATAGCCCAAAACTGTGTATCTCGATCACCATAATCAGTAATGGCATAAAACATCTTCCGTTTCCGTGCAACATAGCCCAAAACTGTGTATCTCGATCACCATAATCAGTAATGGCATAAAACATCACTAATTGTAAAATAATTTTACCTTAGCAAGGAATCCAAACCGACCAAGCATGCGAGTGCTAACAATGTCTAACGTGGTTACATTACGTTTCAAAACAATGCTAGTTAGTACTGCCTGAAAACAAAGTGGGTAGGTAGACATTAATTAGCATTCTAATAATTCTTTTTTTTTTCAACATGTGTCAAGAGTATATACTATATACTGCTACTAACCTTATTCATATCTCGTGATTTAGTGATTAGGGTACCGGGAGCATTAGGATTGTAAGAATTTTTAACCCTAACATGTATATCACTCTCTCTTGCAGGCCTCATAGACTGTGGATGTAGGACCTATCGGAAGATCACAAGGAAATAAGATAAAAAAATGATCACGTTATAATACGTTTAGTTATTCGGTTTCTCTATACATTTTCATCTATTTGTAAGTTGGGTTGTCAAAGAAAAACATAAGTGCATACCTGGGCACCAAAATATGCAAGGTTAGCTGCTTCATCGAAAGTCAAATATGGCACAGGTTCTGCACCCGAGTAGATGTTAGGGTCACATGTCAAGACACCATCCACATCTTTCCATACCTGAATTTCTCGCAATCCAAGTGCTTTACCAATGGTGGTCGCAGTCAAATCACTACCACAGTGACAATAGGGATTGCATGATCTTTAATCCAATCACCGTTTAGTCTCTTTGCTACGGCTGGATAAGTTGCTTCAAGAATATCAGCATTCGTAAAATCATCTGTTGTTATGAAACCGATATCGAACACATTATACTACAGTAACAGAAAGTAAAAGCATTAGAAGAGAATGACATGAAATATTAGTCAATTTTTTAAGATATTAAAAATAATCAAGAAACCACATACTTAGCACGCTTTAACACCGATTTTATTTAAGTATGCTGCAAAGATTCTTGTGGACATACACTCCCCAAAAGAGACCAGGTAGTCTCTTGCACGGGGTGTAAACTCTTTTAGTACAGAAATCCCAATTAGAAGTCGCTCAAACTTTTCCAAGTGGTCTGCAAGAGAGACATAATTTACAAGTTGAAGGATAAATTTGATCGATTAATCTTTATATTAGAAACCATATAACATAACTTCCACGATTTGTAGCAAACATACCTGTAATGAGTGTTTTTTCTAATCCAAGCTCATCCACTGTCCTGAACGAATAATTTGATATTAAATCAGTATAAACTAATATTCACAAACGTTAAAAACTTAAAAGCTACTTGACGTTTATAATCAAGATTTTAACCTATAATGTAGCTCTTTCACAAAACTCAATTCATCAATTTCCGAAACAACCGAGACACAACTTTCAGCCTTCTCTCCGGCCTACATATATCACACAAAAATCAAAAGTCAAACATATCGAACTTGGTTACGCAAAATCTAGGTCTGTAAGCTACTTAATTAAAGTCGTTTTACACATAACGAAACTCAATGGAAATTGATGTCATCACTATCAGATGATATTACTAAATGGTTTACTACTTATTAAATATCATCAATATACTCAAGAAGATCATCAATTTCATGTTTTAAAGCTGAAATCTTTTGCTGGATTGAAGCTACACGGTTCTCGATATCTCGTCCCCCAGATTTTATCTCATAAGAGTCCACTACTGTTGTGTGTTTTAGCATAATTTTTTCTTGCAACTCTTTCTCCTTTAGAACCAACTCTTCCACCTGTGACAGGAAAAGAAAGAAAAGATTTTACAAACGGAATTATTCCCATTAGACAAATACGAAGGTGTTACAAACAGGATTAAAGGGGCGTTTTAATGCGCCTAAAGTGATTATTGATTTTGCAATATTTGGGGTCCAAATAATCATTTTTTGACATCTTGCCACATTTAATACTTATTAACATTCTTGACTACGCTATCAAACATGCCATGCAAATCAAGCTGAAATAATATTAAAAAAATAAAATTTATCAAAACCTTGAGTAATATATGTGCAGCTTGCAGAGAGCCAAAAGGGGCTTTGTTTCTTTGGAAAGATCTTTCAACAAAATGTCAGCAGATTTGCGGACTGCTTTACAAAATGAGCAAAAGCATCAGCACCAACAATAGCTTTGTGTGGCTGCAAGTGCATACCACTGTAATCTTCCACCTAAGTCATAAAGGAGGAAATTGATCAACTGAGAGTCAAGTCTTGAAATAAAATCTTTCAACCAAAAATTAGATACATACCATCTTGCTAACCATGACAATGTCTTTTGTATTAATCCATGTGTAAAGACGATCCAGTAACTCCCCTCTGCATTTTATAGCCATTACCACCTACGTTCAAAAAAAAAGTGAGGAATCTGGTTAATCTTTATGAAAATTCTAATGTTAGCCTCAGAATCAATAGGAGGACTCAATCTAGTTAACGACCTACCTCGTCCAAAGAAGCATTACCAGCTCTCTCTCCGATTCCATTTATTGTTACTTCTACTTGCCTTGCACCCGAATAAGCTCCCTAGAATCCACTTACATTAGCCTATTGATCGAGTGAAACACAAAGAAAGAACACATAACAATTGCATATATACACCTACCTCTAAAGTATTGGCAGTAGCAAGTTCTAGATCATTATGACAATGGGTAGAGATGATGACATTCTCAACCCCAGGGGTGTTTGCTTTTACATCGCCAATAAATTACCCGTACTCAGAAGGCAAGCAATAGCCAACAGTATCACCAACCCCAGGGGTGTTTGCTTTTGTACGAGTTCGGGTTGGTCGTCGACGTGTATAAAGTTACACATTCGGTCAAGAAGAAGAAACTTATAATATCGTAGCCACTCATGGTTATTTTGGCCGATTGATCTTCTAATATGCTAGTTTCAACAATTCTCGTTTTTTACATTTTTTCCTAAATGATTTCCCTACTTCTGTGACCTAGTGAACGGTGGTTTTTTTTTGCATTTTTTGCAACCTTTTTTTTTTTTTTTTCTCCAACAGATTCTGTACCAAAAAAGGTACAGTATATACCGAAAAAAAATTACATAAGGACTTACAAATACTATAGGCCATTCAGCAGACAGATATCAGGAGAGAGCTCTCCAACCAAATTGTTGCTCCTCAATCCTCTACATTATAAATTTTGGTCAAAATACATTAACGATATACCCGTTTTGAAAGATGTAGAAACTTACAGATACTGCAAAATTTCGTTCCAGTATATAAGCCTCGGGATTTCCCCGTTCAGCCTATTTTGTGCCAAGTCCCTGAGATAAACATTAATTTTATGAATATAATATTATAAATCCAGAAATGTTGAACCGGGTGATGATCAAAGTAACGATACTTACAAAATCTTTAAAGTTGCATTTCAGCCTGATTTTGGTCGATTAGAGCGTTATGTTTCTCCATCTTCTCGACGGCTTATATTAGTGAACATCAAAGTGTTGTCTCGTCATCAAATTCAGTTTCATATGGACACAAGGATTTGCAATACTTTCAATATTTGTTAAAGTTACCAGTTTAATAAAAAGAATTCCCAGTCAAGGTAATTAAAGCATAAGACGATAACATAAGGAGTTACCTGTAGTCATTAAGGCTGATTTGATTGCGGATGGAGACCAATTTGGGTGAAACGACTTGACATAAGCAGCATTCGCAACATGTGGACACACAATCGAATACTCGCGCTCACAATACACTTTCACTCATTCACAATCTCATCGAATGAAACTGCTGCATATCCTCAGAAACGGCTGACTGCAGATTCTACAATACATATCAACACCATTATATCCAGAAAAACAAACTCAATCCTGGAAAATAGCACTACTAACACAATTCGTTTACCGAACCATATTAATCAAAACAATTTCATAAACGCTTAGCATACTAACTTAAACCTAATCAAAACAATTTCACAAACCTTCTATCACCATGTCCGAAACCTCCAGCAGGACTTCCACGGCGCCCGTCATAACCACCATCATCTCGCCTAAACCGTTTAAACGGCGGCGGGGACCTACGACGCGGAGGCGAATGACCACCACCACCACCACGTCTATGACGATACTGCGGCGGAGGAGAGCCAGGCGGATTGAGGCTTTTGATTGCTCCAACAACCCAACCGTATTCTGAACGTCGACACTGTTAATGAAATCGACAATGTTTAATGAAAACAACGACAACGAAAGCAAACAACGAACCTGGATTAAGAAGAAAATAAAACCTAGATATCGGAAGCAGATAAGAACAACAGGGAAAACGGGGAAGAAATACACAATCACGACACCTGTGACACCTGTGAGGACACGTGTAGACAACAAAACCTCCACTAAGAAGCAGGCCAGAGAGGAGCCCAACAAATCGGCCCAAAAAGCAAAAATAACCCGGGCCCGGCACGGAATCATAGGTCAGGACAGGATTTAAACTAAAGATTAATATAAGTATACTTTCAATACGTTGACCAAAGCTACGCCTACTTAGAGAAAGAAAATTCTTATTTGTACGTCATATCCTACATCATGAATGCATCACTAAATAAAGTTTTCTTCAAATAATAAATAAAGCTTCTAGTTTAGTATGGATTCAAATATTGTTAGAGACAAAAATGTAAATTGTATATAATATAGATATAATATTTGAAAATTTTAATATTAAATCAATATCATGTTGTTACAAAACTATATAATACAGGAAATTGCAGAAAATAGAAAGATATATTGTCTCCATTTCTAATTCTAGAAACGGAAAATTAAGTTTTTCCATAATAGTAAATAACTTTCAGATAATTGCAAATGTAGAAGTTTTTTTTACCTAAAACCGGATTTAGGTCGACTTGTCGGGTTATTTTTACCTTGAAATTAATGAATTCATGACGTCGTAAGTTTGAAAAATAAAGAAAAACAAAAAAGTAAAAAAAAATAAAAAAACACAACACTCTGGCATATATCCCGTTTTTGGTAACAAATTTCTATAATTACAATTATTTAAAAGTTAATTACTATTATGAGAAAAATTAGTAGTACGCTTCTAAAAATTGAGACAAAGTATCTTACTATTTTATGCAATTTGTCCTATAATATACTCCAAAACACATTCATGAAATTAGATAGGCTTGTTTTGCATAGAGTGAAAATATATACATAAGAGTTTTTTATATTGAGACAATACAACCATGTAAAATATTTTTAAGAGTAAATTGTAATTTTAGTCCCTCATGATTAACTAATTCGTTGATTTCGTTCATAAACTTTTTTTCGCAATTTTTGTCTACAATTTATTATTTTTTATTTTTTCCCATTCGTCAAGTTACAATTAGTTTTTACCGTTAAGTTAACTGAACTAACTGAAAGGACAAAAAATGTAATTTTAATTTTTTTTTATTTTTATTAATTTTTTTTCTCCCTTTTTTTTTTTTATAAAAATCATGTGCTTTCTTTGCATACAAAAATTAAATTTAAAATCATATTTAATATTTAACATATTTTTCGACGATCATTCGTGACAATACAAAATTTAATGAAGACTGTACAAAATTTAAAAATTCACATTTATATTACTTTTTAAAATATCACATTTATATTTACGTTCTTAGAAAATCATATATGATTTCCATGGAGGCGGTACAAAAATTAAGTTTTTAAATCACATATGTTTTTAACGGAGGAGGTGGTGGTGGCGAGGCGATGATCGACGGTGACAGATGTTCATCGAAAAACATATGTAAAAAATTAAATGTGATTTAAATATAACTTTTGTATGCGAAAAACACATATGATTTTTACAAACAATAAAAAATAATAATAAAAATAAATAAATAAATAATTAACTAATTAATTAAATAAATAAAAATACATTTTTGATCCTTTCAGTTAGTTCAGCTAACATTTAACGGTAAAAACTAATTGTAACTTGACGGAGGGACAAAAGAAACGAAAAATAACATTTTGGGGACATAAATTGCAAAAAAGAAATTAAGGCCGAAATTAACGAATTTACTAGTTATGAGGGAGTATAATTACAGTTTACTTTATTTTTAACATAAAAAACCCATGATTAATTAAAAGCTTAAGAGAATACATTGAATGTGTTAAATTTTTGGTCTCTTCATCGTAAATTAAATTGATTATTCATTTGAATATGTGAAATTGTCAACATGATAAGAAAAACTTCCATAATATTATAAACTATGTATATATTAAATTTAAATTAGCTTAAACACAACTAAACTAGCTTTCACACTTTTGTTCCTTAACATATTGCAACCTGTTTATTTAATTGTTCAACTTATATACCATTATACATAATATAACGTACAATAATAAATTTATATAAACTAAAATTTGAAAAATATTTTTCTTTTCTTGCTAGGCTGTTTACAATACGAAATAGTCTTGTGTGCAATCTTCACCAAACACCATACAGATTCTCAGTGATCTGTGTAATATAATGTATTCCAAGTTATTATGAAAAGTTGACTTTGACTTTTTGTATATTTGTTGACCATTAGTGAAAGGGTGAACCCACATGGCTCAATATCAAAGACTATTGGTTATAAAAACAAAAGTTGTCACAAAAAAACAATATATACATAAATGTAGAAAGTCAACATTTTATTTTCAACTAGATAAGATAATGCTCACGCCAGTAGGTAAATAGAATATTATTCCGTAATAGCCAAATGTTGAAGAATTAGTGCAGCTTTAACTACAAATTAAGTTCTTTATCATTTTCTGACCAAAATGGACAGTCAAAAGATCTAATATAATATTGTGTTATATTTAAATCGAGATTAATATTTTAATCACCGAGGTTTGGGTAGTTTTCAAGCACTTAAGCAATTGAAAACAAAAATATTCGAAGACTTACTAATATTCTAACAATAATATGTTATCTTTTTTTGGTCACTAATTCAACTTCTAAACATTACTTAATTCATCTTCAATTTCATCATTGATTTATTTACCGTCAATTTTATATTTCCATCAATATTTAGAGAACTAAAAGTATTATATTTGTTCTAAAATTATTACTCCGTATTAATTTTGAAATTATCATATTAATTATAGTTATATTATATTAATCGTTTATCACATTAATTATACTTAATATTATTATATCATCAATAAAATTTGTTATCATTTATCATTTTAAAGTAATTGATCATTTTATTTATAATAAATGATATAAAACATATTTGTTTTTTTTTTTCTCTAAATAAAATCTTATTTTGGATCATGCATGGGGACATGCAGGTCCACAGTTTACATTTTTGCACTGGCTTTTTCAAAATAAACTTTTATTATATCGACAATTTGGTTAGATAATTATGTTAGGAAGGGCACATGCAGATTCACATTTTTGCGTTGTCAACTCTATTGTGTTAAATATCTTTACATCTTAAAATCATTATCATAGATATAGATATTTTAAATATATCTTTGGTTAATTACGGCCTTACAAGATAATAATTATATCCAAAGTGAATTAAAAAAAGATACAACGCTAAGTAATAATATGTTGCCGTTTATTGGTGCATTATATTAACAACATAGATTTTTTCTTAAACATCATAGAATTTTATGAAATTATTGATATAGAGATCTATATTTTTAATGGATCGAACGTTAAACATCGTTAGTGCATAAACATGAAGCATAATATCCTTTTAGTTTTGCCGATGAGCTTTCTTTACTTTCTAAAAGTATTAATATAAGGGTGATCCGTAAGTAGAAAAGTAATAAACATCTAATAACTTTATAAATACAATACATAGAACTGTTATTATATATTATTTTCTATATCTTTAAGACTAGTTTTTTTTTGTTAAAGTAAATTAGTATTAGACCAACTTGAATGGTGGGAATCAGGAAATGGGAATGCAATCGTAGAAGACAAATATTGGCTACTCATGTCACAATCGATACGCCATCTAAATCAATAAATAGTTATTTTTGACTTGGTCATTATTGACAGCCTTGTTTATAAAGTAGTCACAAAAATTTAGAAACAAATTAACCAGATTTGATTCAACAATTCATTAATCCTTAATTCTTTCCTAAAATGTATACCAAATGGTTAACCACACCATTTCTCTTCATCATTTTGGCGGTCTTTTCCACGACTGCGGCTGCTCAAAACACTACTAACGCTGTCGGTGATCGCGAGGCATTACTAGCAATCAAATCCATGATTGAAACTGACCCACTAGGTGTCATGACCTCATGGAACGACTCAAGCCTTGATTTCTGTCAATGGGAAGGTGTTACTTGCAGCTCACGTCGCCAAAGAGTCACCACCTTGGATCTTTCATCTAGCCGTTTAAGTGGTTCGTTATCTCCTTCTATCGGAAACCTAAGCTTTCTTAGGTTCATTCAGCTCTTCAACAACTCACTTTCGGGTGAAATCCCACAAGAACTTGGTAGTCTGTCTCGGTTACAAGAGTTACTTCTTTATAACAACTCTTTCACTGGAAACATTCCGGTTAGTTTATCGAATTGCTCTAATCTTCAAGTCCTTCACTTAGGTTTCAATGAACTAGTTGGCAGGATCCCCGATCAAATCGGTTCATTGACCATGTTAAACACGCTTATAGTTCACGGGAACATTCTAGAAGGTGGGATTCCGCGGTTCCTCACGAATCTAACGTTGCTCGAAGTACTTTCATTCGGCGATTGTCAATTAGGCGGTAGCATTCCCGACGTGTTCCAGCGAATGAATAGATTGAGAAGAATTGCATTGGCCGGAAATAACCTTGTTGGTACTATCCCACCTTCTTTTTATAATATTTCGTCTTTAGAACAAGTATTTATCGATAATAATCGAATCACTGGTACACTACCCACAAACTTTGGGTTGATGCAGCCTGTTCTTGGTATATTTTCATTGTCCGATAATCAATTTACCGGTCCCCTTCCACCAGCCGTTCTTAGTTCTCCACAACTACAGGTCTTAGATGTCGCTAGAAACAATTTATCAGGAAAACTAGTAATCACCCCTCGAAGTTCATGTAACTTTGTTATCGTGTCACTTAGTGGGAATAGTTTCGGAACTGGGGGAAGTGATGAGATTAAGTTTATCGATGATTTATCGATTTGTAGGGAGTTACAAGTGTTAGATCTAGGATCCAATATGTTGACTGGTTTCCTCCCGGAATCTATAGGAAATTTGTCAAACTCGTTATATTTTCTGAGCTTTGCTTCAAATAAATTTTTGGGTCGGATTCCTTCATCGGTTGGTAATATTACTGGCCTAACATCTTTAGACTTGTCTAGTAATCAATTCACGGGTACAATTCCGGTCACAATTGGCAATCTTGAAAATATACGTAGGTTAGATTTTAAGAATAATTCTTTCTCGGGGACTATTCCTAGTTCTTTAGGAAATCTTTCGTTGATGATTGAACTCTTGCTTAGTTTAAACTCATTGAACGGTACAATACCATCAAGTTTAGGGGACTGTAAGATGTTAATAAGGTTAGATCTAGATCAAAACAACCTTTCTGGAGACATACCAAGACAAATTTTCGAACTCACATCCCTAGCCATAACCTTGAATTTGGGTAGCAACCAATTGTCCGGACAACTTCCAGAAGAGGTCGGAAATCTCAGGAACTTAAACGAAATTATTCTTGCCAATAATCGAATGTCAGGTGAGCTTCCGAGAAGCCTTGGCAATTGCATCAGCCTTCAAACTCTTAACGTAAGTAACAACTTCTTTACGGGATCACTTCCAACATCATTGGGATCTTTGAGAGGCCTCGAAATCCTTGATGTTTCGCGTAATAACTTCAGTGGTCAGATCCCGACTTATTTGGAAGTAATTCCTTTGGAGAATCTCAATCTATCATTCAATGGTTTCGAGGGACAGATGCTTAGAAATGGAGTGTTTGCAAACACAACTTCTGTATCTATTGTCGGGAATAGTCGACTTTGTGGAGGTGTACCAGAATTTCAGTTACCCAAGTGCCGTTCTACCAAGAAAAAGAATAAGTTGAGTCTTGCAGTTATATTAGTGATTTCTATAGTTTCATTTCTGGTTTGTGTAGCCGTTGTATTGTTTTTGGTGTGTTATCGACGAAAAAGGGAAGTGGAAGATGATCATCCAACCGAGACTCTGTCTGGGGAGTCCCATGTTCAGGTTTCTTACGAAACGCTCTACAAAGCAACGGATGGGTTTTCGAGCAAAAACTTCATTGGTGACGGAAGCTTTTCATCTGTTTATCGAGGAAGCCTTCATAAAGGTGGTTTGAATTTTGTTGCTATCAAAGTACTAAACCTTCAACGTCGAGGAGGTTCCAAGAGCTTTATTTCTGAGTGCGACGCACTTAGAAATACCCGACATAGAAACTTAATAAAGGTCATAACTTGTTGCAGTGGTATCGATTTCCAAGGAAACGAATTTAAAGCCATAGTTTACGAGTTCATGCCCAATGGAAGTTTAGACCAAAGATTGCATAACCCACAACACCAACTTCCTCCACTCAGTTTGTTTCAAAGAGTGTGTATAGCGTTGGATGTAGGTAACGCTCTTGATTATCTTCATAATCATGCGGGCAAGACAATTGTTCATTGTGATCTGAAGCCAAGCAATATTCTACTTGATGATGACATGGTTGCACATGTTGGTGATTTTGGGCTCTCAAAGATTCTTCAATCTGAGTACCAAGCCAGATATCATAGCAGCTCGGCTGGAGTTAGAGGAACCGTCGGGTATGCAGCTCCAGGTATGTTGATCTTACAACTCCGTAAAATTATCTGATTTTCGAAATATTTGAATACATAATTTAAAACTGGAATGAACATGTTGTGTGAGTCGCATTTGGTGACAGTGTGACACACAACAAATTGTCACTAGCCTGTTTTATTGACATGATGTTAAAACGAAAGTAAAAAGTGGATTATGGATAGGGAGGTATTTTAAGGTATCGTTTTTTGGGTTTCCTGACAAGTTTTAAGTAAAAGTTGCTTTACAAAAGTCTAAAATTTCCTATAAATCCACTTCTGGTCGGGGTATCCTTACGACATTTTATTGTAGCACCATTATATTCTTGCATGACTGTAACATCTATAGTTCTAATGAAGAAAGTTCTGATAACAGAATATGGACTTGGGAACAAAGTGTCAAGAAGTGCAGATATGTATAGTTATGGGATCTTGTTGCTAGAGATGATTACAAGCAAGAAACCTACCGATACCGTGTTTGGAGATGGCCTCAGCCTACACAATTATGCTAAGACAGCCATGACCGACGGCACACTCGGGATAGTTGATCCAGTGCTTGTGAACGATGACGATGGGAAGGTTGGGCTGAGTACGAATAAGGAGGGTACGGAAGAAACAGAAGGTTACATGAACAATGAAACTTGTTTGCGTTTGTTGCTCGAAATAGGAGTGTCATGTTCCATGGAGTCACCACAGTATCGAATGGATGCATCTAGTGTTATCCAAGAGCTTCAGTTGATAAAGAATGCCATTTTAGGGAATTCGCCTGTTTTTCTATCTTCTGTTTAAACTTGTGAGCTTAACTTGTAAGGGTCTCTTTTAGCATGTACATGTGAAGTTGAGCCTGTTGTCTTGTGTTCGAAAATAAATGTATTTTGTATATTTTGATCAGTAAATTATTAGTGTAATATCATTGCAACATATGAAAAAAGTCAATTTTTACTTCTTCTTTTTTTGTATCATTATATACAGATCTTTACCGACTCACATGATTAGTGCATGTAAAAACATCACACACTACCGTGACGAAATTTTATTTTATTGTAATGACCCTTTTTCGATTTACTTCAACTTATTTTCTTCTTCATTTTCTAAACACTTTCTAGCCGTAATTAAATAACAGAATTCTTGTAGTGCTAACAACTTAAATATTTAACAACGTTTAATTTGTTTATATCTTCTGAACGATAAGTTATATATATTAAATATATGAAAATACATATAATTATATCGTATATAAAATACATATATACAATGCATCAGGCTCATTTAGATCTACAAATTAGGTCTCTTAATTATATCACAAAACAAAATTATAATATACAAAGTTTCAAATGTAAGTGATCAACTACTCCGATCACGATCAGCACACCTTCTATATACAAATGCTTATAAAGAATAGTGACTAGACAATGATGACTTTTCAATATATATATATATATATATATATATATATATATATATATATATATATATATATATATATATATATATATATATATATAGGGTTAAGATCAAGAAACACCTTGAAAACATTTGAGACCAAAAGACCTAATCATAACACTCCATTTTAAAAACCCATTGAAAATATATTTTTTTTTTTAAAATTAAATATCTCAAAAACCGTACATGTATTAACCGAATAAATTACACCACTGTAACGATCATTAACTTACCTTTCTATAGAGTAACCACTCGATATATTTTTGACGAAATTTATTTTCGGATTTTTTTTCGGGTTCTGAAATTTTATATTATAAATCACTGTTTTATCATATATGATAACAGTAGTTTGACATATTATTTTTTTGTTTTTGTTTTTGATTGTAGTTGAATGTATGAAATATAACAAATCTATGTTTCGAAAATCGTATTTAGTGTTCAAATCATATGTGATATTGTCTTACAAAATTCAACATTTGGCCATAAACGAAAAAATAAAAGTCGTCAAAATTCGAACTTTTTTCTGGGTCTATATAGGTTATACATTGTATAACATTGTTGTGTATTAAAATTCATATTTAGAGTTAAAATCATGTGTGTTATTGTCTTTTAAGTTTTAAAATTTTTACATACATAATATCATATATGATTTATATTTATATCATATATGATTTACAATAATATCATATATGATTTTAGTATATATCACATATGATTTATATTCATATCATATATGATTTATATTCATATCATATATGATTTACACTAATATATGATATAGTATTATCATATGTGATTTAATTATATATCACATATGATTTATATTCATATCATATATGATTTACAGTAATATCACATATGATATAATATTATTATATGCGATTTTAATATATATCACATATGATTTATATTCATATCATATATGATTTACAGTAATATCACATATGATATAGTAGTATCATATGTGATTTTAGTATATCACATTTTATGTCAAAAAACGAGAAAAAATAAAACTAGTTAAAATTCGATTTTTTTTTCTAAATTTAGATAGTTTACACATTTTATAGTAATTCTCTTTTATACAATTTTACGTAATGATGTAAATATCATATATGATATTATCGTTATAATTTCAATACCCATAAAAAAAAAAAAAAAAAAAAAAAAAAATCGTCGAAAGTATATAACACCACTACTCTAATTAAAGATAAAAGCGAGACGATCGCAACGGTATATTTTGTTTCGTCAAATGATTAACGGTTTGTGAGATAATTTAATTTAAAAAAATAAAAGAAAAATGAGTTTTGGTTTTAATCTTACCCATTAGATTGTAATGGATGAAAGACTAAGATGAGGTCTTTTGGTGTCAATAAAATTATAGGTTTTAGTTGATCTCTTCTATATATATATATATATATATATATATATATATATATATATATATATATATATATATATATATATATATATATATATATATATATATATATATATATATATATATATATATATATAGATATAGATATAGGATCAAATAAAATGTTCTAAATTTATAAAAAGTCGAGAAAATAATTTGAGAATGACATGTGAATCCTTAAGTGATATTTAAAAAAAATATATTTTTTTATTAAAAAAAAAAAAGAAAAAAATTACTTAAAAAAATTTGAATTTTTTTTGGATAACGTCATCATTTTCGTGCATAACTTTTAACGTTATGCACACGAAAAAGTTATGTCAAGTCACAAGATGTACTTAAACTTGTCAAGTAAACATGTCACGTCATCTGCCACGTCATATGATGCACACACAAAATATGATACACATCAAAAAAGCTATGATATTCAACTATGATCCACACATAAATGTTCATCATATGTGTGCATCATATTCTTTTTTGCGCATAACTTTTTTCGAGCAAAAAAAAAAAACAAATTCCCCCAAAAAATCGATTTTTTTTTAAAAATATTTTTTTATTAATATTATCCTTTTTATTAAAAAAATAAAAAAATAATTTTTTTTTCCAAAGTTGCCACATGTAACTCCCACAATACTTACTCGACTTTTTACAAGTTTCGTATTTTCCACAAGAACCTCCCACACACACACACACACACACATATATATATATATATATATATATATATATATATATATATATATATATATATATATATATATATATATATATATATATATATATGTGTGTGGTGTTTTACTAAAAAATTGTTTCTTGAAAATAGTCATATGTATGTCACCTAGCTAGATTCTTGATTTATCGAGTCATTAATATCTAACGAAAATGTTAATTTTGATTGCACAATATGGGTTTGAAAGCAAGGTATCAAGAAGTGGAGATATGTATAGTTATGGGATTTTGTTGTTAGAGATGATTACAAGTACAAGTAAGAGACCAACTGATGCCATGTTTGTAGATGGACTCAGCCTACACAATTATGTTAAGACGGCCATTAGTGATGGTGTACTCGGGATCATTGATCCAGTTCTTTTGATCAATGAAGAATTAAAGCTTGAGATGAGAAACAATAAGGTAGGAATAGAAGAAACAGAAGGTTACATATATGAATAATAAAACACGTTTACGTTTGTTGCTCGAAATAGGAGTGACATGTTCCATGGAGTCACCACAATATCGAATGGATACGGCTAGCTTTATCCAAGAGCTCTAGTTGATAAAGGACGCCATTTTAGGAAACTCTTATGTATTCTTCCCTTCTGTTTAGTGTTTCATTATGTTAACATTTAGTAGAAATTACATAATAAAATGTTTCCAAGTTCTAAGTGGAATGTGAATTATTAATGAAAAACTTAACGACTCGATCCCACCACAATTCAAAACACCCCTTAAATCATGGCACCCACAAGAATAATCTTTCATTTTGCTAAAATCTTTAAAATGTCAACAAGTTTGTGTGTGAGGGATGTCAAGTTGCCAACTAAAGATCGACATATTATTTTTAAAAATGCATAACACTTAAAAATTAAAGAAACACAATTAATTCTTCGAAAAATATATTTTTTATCCTTATTATTATTATTATTATTATTGTTATTATTTTTATTTTAGCTCTCATTAATAAAGATAACTTAAGTTAGCCTGAAACTATCATTACTTTTCTTTTTTCTTTAATTATAATACGTGATAACCATAAATTGTTATGGATAGATCACCAAAAATAAAAATTTAAAAATTAAAAGTTGTATTCTATAAAAATTGGAGATATTAAAAAACCACAAATTTAATGGTCGGTTTTAGTCAAGTACAAAAAAGAAATATTTGTCTAGTCTTTTTTAACCATAGTTTATAGAGTTGTTATTAAATTTTTTTATTAATTAAAGTATTATATAAAGATGAAATAGATTTTATATAATATTTTTGGAAGTAACGACTATAGATGGATCTTGTTTGAGTTGCGGTATTGACCGCGACTGGTAATAATTAAAAAACCAATAGAGATTTGAACAATTAATGTAAAAGTTGTCGTTGACTTCAAAGTTTGTAAGTTTGAGTTGACAGTGTATAGTAGACCCAAAGTCACAATTTTCAACTACTAAAACGTCTTTTATTTTGTTGATATTTATGGGTTATCGATTTGTTAAGCAAAGACATCCACAAAAGAAAATTCGTTAAAATCAACTACTCAAGTCACAATCGAGAGACTTAAGAGGTCCTCTAAATTAATGAATTCATACTTTTGACTTGGTAAACTGTGAAGTGTGAAGAACTATTTAAGTTTTTCTTCTATTTTCGATATTATAAGATTAGGTTGAATTTGGAGTGATAGTCGTTAACGTTATGTAATTTTGGTTGGATGGATGTTTTCTGTAGGTGTGTGTTTCGTGTATTATTACATACAGAGATAAAACTTTTAAAATAGTCTTCATGTAAAATACATTTAAAAAAATAAGATATAATAGATGTGTTTTAAGCTATATACATATTACAAATATTTACATTAAAACCGAAGACATTTGTATATACACTTGTATTTGAAAAAAAAACAAAAGTTTAATATAACACATAATAATAGCTTTTGAATTTTATGTTTTCCTTTGACATTGAATAAAGGCGAAAATACTAAAAAGGAAAAAAGATACATTATTATACTTTTATATTTCTTCATTCTCATATTTAGATAAGGAAATTGAATTCTACATGAGTACTTAATATTGGTAGGGTATCCGTACGTTGCAGCAATGCGACGGCGGCGAAAATATTGTTTTGAACGTAATATTTTAGGTTCAGTTTTCCGTGCCATAAAAAAGACTTTTACGATAAAGATTTATGGTCACACCATTCTAACTATATAAAATTATATCTCGCTAAACCCTTTAAACGTATTTAAATACCGTATAAATATTTAGACATGATTTTGAATGTATGAATGTTGTAATGAAAACAAATAAACATAATTGACAGTTTTTATATATTAATAATTACTATTTGTAAAAGTAGAAAGATTGTAAATATATTAATTGTTAAAAATATATAAGTTAACATCTTTCATAACATTACAAATATATTAATTAATTTTAATTTTTAAAAGTTGTCACCAAGGGTAAGAACGTACTTTCAATTAGTTAAAATTAAGGAATTAAGACTTTTGGTATAACTCTTTATATAATAGTATAGATTAGACATTATTTTGAATGTTGTAATAGAAGATAATAAACATAATTGACATTTTTTATATAAAAATACCTACTATCTGTAAAAGTAGAAAGATTGTAAACATATAAATTGTTAAACATATATAAGTTAACATTTTTCATAACATTCCAAATATATTAATTAATTTAAATTTTTAAAAGTTGTCAATAAGGATAAAAAAGAAATTTCAATTCATTCAAATTAAGGAATTAAGATTTTTGGTATAACTATTTATATAATAGTATATATAAAAGTAGAAAGATTATATATATATATTATATATAAGAGTTAATTACATAAATGGTCCCTGTGTTTGTCGCAAAACAACGGGTCTCGTCCCTGGGTCGAAATTCCTTCGGACCCAGTCCCTGGACCCTATCTTTGGTTGCACGTTTGGTCCCTCCCACTAACAACCGTTAAAAAAATCCCGTTAAATCCATCACGTGACTGGCACATGATGGGTAAAAAAGACATTTTGCCTTGATTTTCCCCCCTTCATGTGTTCTTCCCCAAATCATCTTCCATCCCCAAATCAAAAACCCTAATTTCCCAATCACTCAATTCCCCACCCTAAAATCCACCAAACCCTAGCAATTCTTCATTGCTAAACCCCTAATTCAACAAAACGGAATTTATGTAATTCTTGTATAAAAAATAAACAATCTGTCTTGATAACTCTTAGAGAGAAACTAGACTGGTTCCATAAAAAAACTAACACTCAGAAGAAAAGAAGAAAAGACGTTAACCAAACGTTCATATATATATATATATATATATATATATATATATATATATATATATTAATATATATATATATATATATATATATATATATATATATATATATATATATATATATATATATATGTATATCATGTATATCCAAGTCGGAGTTTCTGATTCGTCACTGTCAGTTAATAACTCATAGAGGTTTAAATGGCAGTATCCCATGGATTTCGCTGGGCTCGCCTTCCCATCTCAAGCTTGTTAGTTGACATCTTTATTTGAAGATACATATCAGCCCACTATCATTAATTTGGTATGGAGATAAAGAACTGAAATTGTTTCATTTCTTTTGTTCGGTTCCAGGAGCTCAAAAGAATCGCAGAGGTTTAATAATTGGTGTTTCAGTTGCTGTCCTTCTCGCAATCATCGCCGTTGCTGGTGTTGTTTCCTTTGATCAAAAAACTAAAGAACGTGGATTGCTAGGGTTTGGTGGATTTTAGGGTGGGAATTGAGTGATTGGGAAATTAGGGTTTTTGATTTGGGGATGGAAGATGATTTGGGGAAGAACACATGAAGGGGGGAAAATCAAGGCAAAATGTCTTTTTACCCATCATGTGGCCAGTCACGTGATGGATTTAACGGGATTTTTTAACGGTTGTTAGTGGGAGGGACCAAACGTGCAACCAAAGATAGGGTCCAGGGACTGGTTCCGAAAGGAATTATCGACCCAGGGACGA